>JAOVVI020002432.1:0-21128 GCA_028571085.2 Nepenthes alata | reverse complement strand
AAAAGAGGTCTCTTTACCCAACTAGGTATCATTGGGCAATGTAGAATCTCTCCAAACCCAATCTTCAATAGGGATCTTTGTTCTAGGAGGGTATGATCTAAAGAGGAGAAAGACAAATACAAGTGGACGTACATCTTCTAATCCTATTTCAGGAGCTTTCAACAATACAACATGCCTATTGCATGTTGAGATTGCTAAAATGTTTTACTTTACTGGCTTGTCATTTCACTTAATAAAGAACCCATATTATGTGAGCACTTTTACCTTTGTGGCCAATAACTCACTTATGGGCTATTTGTCACCTGAATATAACATGTAAAGAATTACATTACTTCAATAAGAGAAAGTTAATATTGAAAGATTATTACAACCTATTAAAGGAGCATAGAAAGAGAAAGGTGTGAGCATTGTAAGTAAAGGGTGGAATGACTATCAAAGAAGGCCATTATTTAACTTTATGGTCGTAACATAAGATAGTCCTATATTTCTTAATGTGGCTAATTGTTGAAGGGAAACTAAGGATAAATAATTTATCTTTAATTTGATGAAGGAAATCATTGAGGAGGTGGATGCCGATAATATTGCTCAAATGATAACTAAAAATTGAAAGGATTGTGCAGGTATCAGGGTATTAATTCATCAACTTTATCATCACATCTTTCGGACTCCATGTGTAGCCTATACGCTTAATCTCGCCTTGCAAAATGTTTGTGCAGCAAAGAATATAGAGAACAATCAAGTGGCATTTGATGAATATTTTTAGATCATATAAATTTTCGATAATTATTTGTTTATTAAGAATTTTATTACATATCATTCTATGCGATTATTTATATTTCATGATTATGTTCCTTTGAAATTACTTGAACTACTCATTTTGTTTCGATTATTGTTATGTTGAAGAGATTTAAACTCATTAAGGTGGCACTTCAAACTTTGGTTATTAGTGAAGAATAAGAAATATATAGAGAAGATGAAGTGAAGAAAGCTAAACATGTAAAAAAGTTACTATTAAATGACATTTGGTGAGATAAGATTGATTATATACTTTCATTTACTGCTCCTACATATGATATGCTTAAGGCTTGTGACATAACAAACATTGTCTTAACTTAGTGTATAACATGTGGGATACCAAGATTGGAAAAGTGAAGATTGCTATATATAAGCTTGAAAAAAAAGCGAATCCACATTCAATGATGTGGTTTACAATATTCTTATCGACCTATGGAGAAAGAATAACACCCCAACTTTATTGCATAGCCCATTCTTTAAATCCAAGATAATTAAAGTATTATGATTTATCACTTTTGTATTATCTAATTATTCATTCATTAAACAAAATTGAATTTAAATCTAACATTTTATTTTTTGTTATTAAATTTGTAAGGTACTATAGTGATCAATAGCTTAGTAAATGGCCAAATAGAGTTCATCCACACAAAGAATAAGAAGTTTCTCAAGCAATGATGAAATGTATGAAAATACAAATCCCTAATTTGGAAGATCAAGTTAAGGCTAATATGAAATTTGCTAATTTTTCGTCAAGCGCAAATTAATTTGTAAATATTGATTTTATTAGTGATTGCTATAGTATGGATTCAAAAAGTTGGTGGATTGTTTATGGTCTAAGTATACATGTACTCCAATCTTTAGCTTTAAAACTACTTGTACATCATCTTTATCGTCATGTTATAAGAAAAGTTGGAGTACTTACTCATTTGTCCATTCATTGATAAGGAATATAATGACTACAAAACGTGTCGAAGATTTGGTTTTCATTCATAGTAATCTTTGCCTACTTTCAAGGACTCATCTACAATACTTATAAGGAAAGAGTAAGATGTGGGACATTTATGGAGATACATTTGACTCACTCGATGATATTAGGGAGTTAGAAATTACACACCTCTCATTAGATGAGTCAGAGCTAGAGTGTGTTATTTTTACCGATGATGGTGATGAAAATGGAAACAATGAAGAAAATATAGTAATGCAATCTTGAAAGTGATATACTTTTTATAATTAAGTGTCATTGATATTTTATATTTATCCGTGTTAAAAGTTGTATCAATATTATTGTCCTTATATGAATATATACCGCCTTTTTTCTAATGATTTTTTTGTATATGATTTGAAAAATATATATTTTTATTTCACATTTACTATGAAATAGAAATGTTCATCAATTAAAAAAAATATAAACCATTTTTTTAATTTATGTATCCCCAACGTGTTGTGTCCTTAATTTGTAAAAAATAATGTGTTAACATGTCGGTGTCCTATAGTGTCTGCATCCCGTGTCGGTGTCCGTACTTCATAGCTCGTGATAGATATGGATGATGTAGTGATTACTAGCCATTTTACTAGTTAACAGGTCCAATTACCTTACCATGACTCATCCAAATATTACCTTCTTGGCTAATATTGTAAGACAATTTTTATCTTCTCGTATTCCTCATCCTGAGGCTATAATGTAGATTGTGAGACATCTCCAATTAACACTAGGTCAAATCTTACTCTTCAGTGACCATGGTCATACGTAGGTTGAAAGGTTTTCTCATACTAGTTAGGTTGGGTCATTAGATGATCGAAAGTCTCCCATTAACTATTGTGTTTTTATTGGAGGCAATCTTGTGTCGTGAAAGACTAAAAAATAATGTGATAGCCAGGTCAACTGTGGAATTAGAATACTATACAAATACACATGTTTCTTGTAAAATGGTGTGGCTTCAAATAATAATTTGATTCTCTTGGTTATAAGAGTTCTTGATATTCTCAATTGTAATGTGATAATCAAAGCAGTCATCCAAATTTCATTAAATCTAATATTTCACTAGCATGCAAAGAAAATTGAGGTAAATTGTGATTTGTTTGTGAAAAGCTCTACCCGAGCTTAATTCATGTTCATAGTGTGAAGATTAGAGATCAATTAAATGATATTTTAACCAAGTTTTTTGAATATACTGCTATAATAAACTTTAGGATATAGTGTGGTATATTCCTTTTGTAAGGGTGTTCTAGCATTTGTAATATATGTAAATAATCTTACATATACATGAGTAGAACTCTTACGACATACCTACAAGAGCCACTAAGAGAGCCAGCTACAACTATTTGTTATTGACTCAGGTGAAGTGCAATAAAACCAGAAGCATCCTGACCGTTGCTCATAATATGGTGGCACAGATTCTCCATCGCGTAATGAGAATGGTGATCCATTAATTCATAATTAATTGTTGTGTCCAACAATGTAAAACAGATTAAATGAGATAGCTCACTCTTAAAGAAGAATTGCAAATTGAAATCTTTTCTCAAAAGTGGTAATAAACACCTCAGAGTATTAACCCCATCATCTAACCAAATTCAAGTTCCAACCTTTGTCAAAGCATTTATTATATATTCAAAATTCAACTTTATCAAGTTGGACATTACAGTGGGAGCAAGGGCTCCCCCCCCCCCCGAAAAAGAAAAGAAAAAGGAAAAAAAATATGGTGCAACTCGTTGTTCCTGTTTCTTTGAAAAAAAACAAATACAATGATTTATTTGTTATGAGCTGCAATCTGACATTTTGTGAGACTCACTTCTTGTAACAGCAAGATCATGCTTAACAGATAAAAGCAGATCAGGTGCAGCATAATCAGATAACCTCAATCTAAGAGTAGTATTGAGGGGCGGTAATCAAAAGATGAATAGACAGATTAACAAAGTACAGAGAAAAAAGCAGCATGAAGGCTGGGGAGAGAAGATTCGCCTAATAAACTGTACAAGCCCTTGAACCTTTTTTTTCAGGGTGTTTTATCTTCACTGCTGATGAAAAAGAGGTGACAGAAGGAGGTGATAAAGAATGGAATGACCAAGCCAGAGAAAGGAGTCAGCCAAGAATAAGAGACAGGATAATGTTTGGCTGAGAACTGACAGTTAAACATAGAAGGGAAGACAGATAAAGAAAGGTGGTAGCACAGATAGGAAATAACAAACGATAAAAAGTTGTGCACGCTCAGTATTCCTTCTTAACCAATTTGGAAATTCCTGCTGAATACGCTCACATATAATATCCACCCCCCTCGGGATATGTCGCTGCAATAGCAAGAAGAATATGTTCCTTTTCACTTATTTCATACCAAATGCACCTAAAATGGCAAAGCCTATCTGCATATCCAGAAATCAATCAAGCCATGACATATATATTAGCACAACAAGGGCATGTTAGCAAAGAAAAAAATCCATCTGCTGTTGACTCTTCCCACAAAAAACATATAATCACTACCCCAACCACATAATACCAGATAAACAATATAGGTGAAAAGCAAGAAAAAAAATAACACAAATACCTGTAAACATCCACCAGAATTATTTGTTGATTTCAAGAAAACTTTTGATAAAATTGACAGCATGCCACGAGCAGATGACCCTAAAACACTCAAATTTTCAGAAGCAACCTGATGAGTGTAACGAGCCATAGCCCGCTTTGTGGACATGCTCATTTTGTCAGCAACCATGTCACTGCTTCCTTCTAGAATAAGCTTATTCTGGTGAACAAGGATTTGCAGACTAGAGCAAATAATACCACATAGATCAGGTTCTTCGTTCATAGCATTGGATAACACTTTCTCCAGATCGGTAAAGCTTTCAGCAGTATCCAATGGGTAATTACAAAATGAAGGCAACAAAGACCACAGAGAATAAACAAGTGCATCAGCACTTCTTGATGAAAATATTCGCCCCTCACTCTCAAGCTGCCAAAACAAATTTAGTTTAGAAATCATCAATGAAATTAAGAACAAAAACTTCTTGCTGAGAGAATTGCATACCTTTCGCGATTTCTGCTTAATATGTGCAACCAATCCCAAGAGTGATTCAATATAGAAACGCAACCGGCCACCAACTATATGCTGCTTTAGAATAGGGAAGAGCCACACATTTGCCTCAGATAGGTCATCAGCTTCCAAATTAAGAGGTAGAAAACTCAAAAATATTTCAGGACCCATGGCTCCAAGAGCTGATCCAATGCATTCATGCAA
Organism: Nepenthes alata; assembly: GCA_028571085.2. Lineage (NCBI taxonomy): Eukaryota > Viridiplantae > Streptophyta > Magnoliopsida > Caryophyllales > Nepenthaceae > Nepenthes > Nepenthes alata. The sequence goes on along the minus strand of JAOVVI020002432.1, from coordinate 16,104 downwards.
CTGTACATTAAAACAGCCAACATATATCAAAAACACAAGCAAAATGTGAGGATTAACAAATAGGCCAAAATAAATGCATTTGCATAGAGTATTCAATAATAGGTTTATCCTTCATCCATACATGTTCGGTTCACTCACTAATCAGCAAATAATGACAGGGATAAAATTAGAAGTGCCAACTGCCACATCTAAATTCTTGCAAAACACAGACTCTAGACTCTAATAGTCAACCTAACTGACTCAAGAAGTTTATTGTCAGCCAAAACACTTCTGCTACAGGGGTAACTTGCCATAAATTAAATGAAAACAAAACAAAAGTAAAGGAAAGCACATATTTTTTCTAGGTCAAGGGCCTGCCCAGTGATTGGATAATATTTACCCTCACGAAAATTTACCATAAAAATAAAAGCTCTGCTATGACAGCTTCTAAAATAAATTCAACTTAACATCATATTCATAACTAAATACAGAATGTACCCAAAACAGAAACCAGGAATGAACGATGTGAACCCCCACCCCCAACAAACACAACACAAACACACACACACACACAAATATAGAAGGGCAGCTTAGGGCATTGGCTCCTGCATTGCAGTATTTAGGGTGCTCATATGTGTAACACTAAGCTGTATATTGTAGATAGCTTGTTTCCATGGCTTGGACTCATAACCTTTATCTCACAACGGAGCAACCTTACCATTGTATCAGAGCTCACCTTTAAAAGCCTTTTGACTCAATTGAATTTTCCATAGATGATTTTTAAATCTTCATTCAAACCTCTCCATCCAATAAAGCTAAAGTTCTTTTCACTTTCCTTTGTCCTTCAACGCCATAAAGCCCATCCCATTCCTCAAGGTGGAGCTTCTTAGACTTTTAATCATGAGTAGTCGAATACATGAGCCTTCTCACATTCCAGAGTTTGGAAAGTTTCCAGTTTATGCAAAGAGAGTCGGGGTTATTTTTATTCATATAGTAAACTTGCATTCTCGGAATTTGGTTAACATAAGCACATAGTCACCATCACAAACACAAAAAGCGCATCCATATTGCTAGCTTTTGCTAAAAGGCACGCAACTTTCTTTGCGGACAAATAAGTTTCTTGTTTCTATAAGTTCAGATGAACATTATGTGGATTGAATAAGGGAAAGGAAGAAAATGTTATTCAGATTTAAATATCTGTGGTTGGCAGATAGATGAGCATGTAGACCTATATATGAAATCATTGATTACTGTTGAAATTCACAAGATGCATAGCTTAAATTAGGTAACAAGCTAATCATGGTCCCCTAAAGAAATTAGGAAAACAGAAGAAAACAAGATGACGCTGAACATGGCAAGAAAGGGCAAACGTTCATTTTTTGGTCAACAGAAGGGAACTAATCAGAGATTTAAGCAACTGATGAGATGGAGAGCATGGAGTAGGCAAAAGTCTAAAGATGAGTGCAAAATAAAAAAGAATGGACTAATGCACAAGGCCTCCACATCATGATGTACTCTTACCCTTGCCTCGTAGAAAAAAATTCCCATGCTTCAAAACTATGAACTCCAAGTCACCATAGGGAGACAAAACTACAAATTTTATTTCCACAATGCAGCAAATCATATTAACTCCATCAGTTGGACAAAATAACAACCATCTAAAGGTTTAGACAACTACATTCCAAGAAAAGAGACCACAGATTAATTGTTGATAGATGTACTTTGCAAATATCAACAATGGTGGCCAGCTTTAGAGTTTGAGGTACTCAGCAGAACAAGATTGCGTAAGTTTAAAGGTACCGATGGCTCCAAAACATGGATGAAAATATCAGTATCAGTATTAATATTGGTCACGATCGTATCATTATCGAACATATCAAATAATACGTATTGGTATCAGATAATATCATACCAAAACAATTATGAAAATAGTAAGCTAGCAAGCCCTCTTCAACTAATATATCATCCAAATATCGGTCGTATCAGGCGATACTTTGAATATTGACTGATATATCAACTTTGTTAGCCAATACAGAAGCATATCACAATATTATTGTAGTATTGAAAAGTATTAGTATTAGAGGTTTGAAAACGATACATATCAGCCGATACAATATATATCGGCCAATATTTCCATCCATGCTTCAAAATTATTCTCATTAGAACCATAGGGTTATTGTAAAGTGGAATGTGCTATACTCCACCCAAACCAAACCTGTGAAATATTTTAGCAACAATATATCTAAACCCAACCCACCTTGAGAAGACCAAACACCCAAACTTACAAGAAATAGATGCAACCCAAACTAGACCAAATCCGTTTTGTGAAACCCAAAACAAACAAATCCAAAATGGCCCAAACTTTTAGATGATTATGGTCCAACTAAAATCTAAACTCATCAAAATAGATCAGAATTATAAATCTTTTTACTTCTCAAACTGAGGTTCTTTCAACCTAAATGTATAATATTTGTGGCTATTTTTGTGTTAACAACACTTCCCAGAATTTTTTCAAATGTAACACAAGAGATTCAAAACAAAAAAAAATTAAAATATCATATCCTATGCCTTGCGTCTACTTGGCACATGCCACAAATTAACAGCTTATGTCAAATTTGGATTATTAGGGTTAAAATCAAATGTCTATGTTAATTAATATAATAGAGCCAAAATTCAGTAAAAATTTGCAAAAAAGAAAAAAAAAAGAAACCCATTAGGGCAGTTCGGTTATCAATGGACATTTTGTGTGTGTATGCATCAAAAACTTTGCAAAAATTAAGGTGTGATATTGAAAAGCTCTTGTTAAGAAAATGAATAATAATAATAATAATATGAAAACAATAATAAAAAAATGTAGTGATTTGTGTGTTAAAAAAACATGCAGGATATTCTACACTGAACTTTTTTCTACTGCCAAACAAGGTCAGACCATGTCAGACCATTTCAAGCTAATTGTTGAATCAACTAACTTTTTAATGCTTAAGGTTTGTAAAAATGACACTACACAATTAACAGTTAATTCATAGATTACTATTCTAATCATATGATTTGTTGATTTGAAATTTGATATCAAGAAGGGATCAACAATTGATGAACAAGAAAAGTAGTGCTCAGGATCATATCAAATATCACTTCAAATCCAATGGCCAATGCTGAGTTATTCCCGAAGATAAACCCCAAAAATAATAAGCTAATGAGACTCAAGATTTCAAACAAAACAACTCAAACCTGAAAATACACCAACCTGAGAAAATCCGATAGCAAAATGCTTCAAAACCAAACCGAAACTCCAAAACCCTATTTGAAATGAGATATATAAATGACCTAGGATTGAGCTAACCCAGGAACTGACCCATGACCCCAACTACGTGAGAAACAAACAAATCGAGCACAAACGTCCTGACCCAAAGTGATCAAGATGTAAAACAAGCAACTCGAATCCAACCCAACATCTGAGGTGACCCACGGCCTCAATGACTTGACCTGACTCAACCTGAAGTTAAACACTTGCATAATTGTGAGCTAGAGAGTGAGTCAAAAGTGAATTATTAGAGTGAATAGATAAGGAATGAAACAAGGATGGTGGCCAAATAGTGCTAATACTGCACAATTTGTCGATATGAAGAAGGCAGAAAATATGGATGGATCTTATGATTTCCAAACAAAGTAATGCATGAAGCAAACAGAAGCTCTTGGGTCCAGTTCTAGCACAATACATGGTGTAGGAATCACCCTCTCTGATGAAGCACCAAGATCCTGTTATCTAACATGATACCTAACAAGAATGCTGGAATCTTTAAAACTGTGAATTGTGAATAACAAAATGCAGTAACTGTTACTTTCAGGAGGGACAATAACAAAAGGAAACAAACATCTAGGGTTCTTTTCCATTGTTCTCTTTACTTTGGCCAGTATAGAAAAAGCAAATATCTCATGATATGATGATATTTCAATCCAGTGGATACGTTATGTCAAAGATGGGCTTTTATATTTCCAGGTCATGAAAAAGAAGCAAGCAGGTTTAATGGTTGAATAAGAGACCTGAAAAAGGCATAAACCATTAGGGATGGATGACTGCCCGTTTAAAAAATGCAAAGCAGCAACAGGCCTTCATACTTCACCCAGGTTCGGCATAACATTTATTGATATATCAACCAAAACTATGTTTATTGGATTTCTTATACGACATTATCTTCCAAACCTCGATTCATGCCTTAAAGGCTATGGATGTGTGATACGAGCCTCAAAAGTAAAAAATTCAACTAAAGAAAACTTCATCTAGTACGAGAGCATTCTTCAGATAAATATGTCTTCAAAATCAAAAACAAAATAAAATACAAGGGAGATTCAATTTTACAAGGAGGATGCTTCCTATTGGTGATGAGCCTAGAGTCTAGTGAATGATATCCTCAAAAACACCTGTTCAAATAGAGAATAATTACCCAAGTAACAAAAATTACAGAGTCTAAAGATTAGTCCCAAACGGTTTCAATTTGTAACAACCTCTTTGCATACTGCATTATTCTTCCAGCCTCCGGTACCAAAAAACTCGCTCACATGTTCTAAGCAACACAAGGATAACAAACCAGTACATAGAAGTTGCAGATATGCTATAAGCTCCTCCTAGGCTCCAAAATTAGAGAAGATTCAAACCTTACGAGCACATATTACCAGTTGTGAAAAGGATTCCTTCAGAGAGGATAAACTCAAGGTATGGAATTTCGGTGAAGAGTCCAATCAGGAACATATTTCTCCAAATCCTCTCCATAATCTTCCTCAAATTCACCTTGCTTTTCAACCTCACCTTCATTCTTCTTCTACAGTGACAATTTGAAACATATCTATGAAGGTAGAACTCAATCACCCTCAATTTCAGGCAGCCTCTTTCCTAGCTAGACAACAAGGAAAAGATGCATATTATCCTCATACACAAGCTTAGATGATGAAAAGGAACTCTACCGACATATCAGCATTTAATTCCACAATAACAGTCAACATTGTCACCATATGGTAAACCAATCCTCTGCTTGGTTCTGGAATAATTCATAACTAGGGTGTAGGATTCAACAATGTTCAAAAGCTCACAAAAGGTTAGGATGTCTTCTAGCCATCAACAGTATCTGCATACAACTGACCATGCTTCATTCACAATGTACAAAATGGGACTGAAATTGTGCTATGTGAACCACGTTGGATACTTGTGATATAATTTTGGGTAAGCGACGGGAGTACCACCAGGCTCTGGTCTACCATACAACTTACATTGTGGGACCCAAAAAATAAAAGAAAAGAAACAAGAAGCAAGTTAGACAAAAAATGAAGGTAAAAGCAGGTGGTCACTTGTCATCATAAAAAAAAAAGGCAGCATATGCTGGCTGTCTCTACTGAAAAAACAGAGAGGGGCAGCTGGCACTGCAGAAACAAAAGGGGAAAAAACAGACAAGGGTTTGGAGATTAATTTTATGTAAATGATGAGCAATTGGAGTTGACAATTGTGGAATTGAGAAATGGTTATCATGTATCTAAGAATTCAAGGGTTATTTTCTAAATTTGAATAATAACCAAAATACATTATGATACATTTGGATATAGGGAGGGTTCAGTGCAAGATTCTACCTTGGAAATTTCAAAGATAAGCTGAGTATTTCATTACACAATTAAAGTGAGTGGATAATGGGATTTGCATGAATGTTTTCCATTTAATTAATCATGTTCATGTTTTCAAATAGATTTTAAAACCTAAACAAAAAATGAACAATATGATATTATGTTTGTGGAAATTCTTTGTGATTTCTCATTATTAGTAGCTTTTAAACATGATTTTTTCTTGAACAAGTATATTTTATACTATGGAAATGAGCCTTGCATGTATCATTCTTATTCATGATGTGAGATCTTTGGAAACGCATTTAGTATGCATGACACCTTTGGAGCATATACTAGATTCCTTTGCTCATTGGAAGCCACTCTACACATGTATGACCATGATATAGGACATGATTATATGATTCGAGGTGTTCTTATATATCACAATATTTTTATACTCGGCACAATATTTATACTAAAAGATGTTTTAGACAACTGTTTTATCAACCATGCACATAATCATTAACATCAATGATTAGTTCAACTTTTGGTTTATGTTGTTGCTTGTGAGAAAAATTTTAAGTTTATTATTTATTTATTAAACTTGTCTCATAATATTTTATTTATTTATTAGATCACAGGAATTTTGGGACTATAGACACTTCCTATTGGTTATACGTGTTAAGTTGGGCATTTTTTTGAACTTCTATCTTTAGTCATTTTGGATGCATATAAACTGTTATATCTATCATGTTACCGATTAATTTTTGGATGAGCTTTATCTCTAATGTATATATATTAGATAGGGTGGCAAAGTCTTTGGATATTTATCTTAATTTTAATCTTATCCATATGATGTTGTGTTTCAAATTAAGACATGACGCTTATTGGTGAAAGCGGGTCCCAAGATAACCTTGGTCATTGCACCGGTTAGATATGGGTTGTGAGAAACATAATGTTTATTATGCATGCCAAGCATTAATATTTCTTCCCATACATTAAGTTGAAATTATGTTGATTTCCCTCTAGAACAAAGTCAAGGTTGTACAACTTTCAAGAGGTCTAGAATAACAAAGGACAAAACTTCAATCTCCATAGCATTGCTGTCATTCAGGCCCAAGCAGGATTAGCCCATCTCAATAATAATAAATTGTTTATTGCCCTGGTTTTTTTTTTTTTTTCAAGAACCCGTACACACTAAGACCAAAGTCTTATCCTGGATCTGCACAAATAGCTGAATAAATATAAGGATGAATGTCACATCACCCATATGTATCTCAAGAGTTTTCAACAATGTCTCCCAAACATTTCTCTGCTATATATACAATCAAGGATGTGATCGACGCCCACGCATGTGGCCAACCAACAATCACTGACAGCTAACGAGGCCTTCAATCGGCCATCACTGCCTGTAGTAGGCTAATTGACAATTCCATACTTCCCACTCTAGCCAAAACCATATATAACATGAAATCCATCCATTAGTTCCTTCAAATCAAGCTTAAAAGTCAATCAATGGTTGATTAAAAATACTATTCCCACCATTGACGGTTTGCTAGTTGGGCAATGATACGACCACCTACATCATTGTTGGCAACCTAACAGTCAATTAGAGATAAAACTATGAGTACCCGCCAGATGATGATGTCACTAACAATCTTTATCAGCTTCAGTCAGCCAGCAATGTTGCCGCCCCAACTATCATTGGATGTCCATAAATAGAATGCACCATGAAAGCGAGGCCCATTGGTCATGAAAAAAAAATTTTCACAAAATAGTAAGTTCGAAGGATTTTTCTTGCCCATTAATTTTAAGTCTATCTAGATGAAAATTTTAGAAGCCTAGACTGATTAAGGTAACATCCTAGTGAGGCCATACTTAGGTGCTCTAAATGAAATATCAGTATAGGCATCGGGCCCCCCGGATACTAATCGATACCTCAACAAAATCGCAATACGTTGTCGTACCGACAATATATCGACCGATATTTCTCTACCAGGCTATTATTTATAAAAAACTTTTCATCTGATTTGTTCTATACTAATTATTGATACAAATATCGACTAATATAATACATACCGGCTAATATGTATCAATATCAAAGCCACCGATACTTATATTTCCCAATACCACAACCATATCACAATATTTTTTATATCAACTGATACAGCCGATACATCGGGCAATGCAGCCGATATAATGAGCAATACGACCTTATTAGCTTACTATTTTCAGAATTTTTTTCTTTTAATATATTCGATATTGATATATATTATTTGATATTTCTAATACAAATATGACCATGAATGATGCCCATACTGATATTTTCATCCATGATACTTTTATGTATTTTCTAATATATTTGTACCAATATAACAGTGACCGATAATTATGCCAATAATTTTATCCATGGTAATCGTGTTCCTAGGGAATTAATGAATTGGATTTCAAGTTCTTTGCAAAAATTCTGGGGCTTGTCACTAAAAGCTCTGACTCGAGCATCCAACATCTGCATGATCATGTATCAAAAAGGTTAATACACCAAGATAAAAATAAAAGCACTATAATTTAGAAATTACTTTCCTGTTCTTTTCCATTTTCTCTGGTACAGCAGGTTACCTGTTGGCACTTCCAATACTGGATAACTGCATTACAGGTTTCCAGATATTTATTGTTTCCGTCCAATTTTTTCAAACAAAATGTCAGAATATTTAATGCTCATGAGGAACGGAAACCAAAAAACATCCATCACCTCAACAGGATTCAAAACATTGGTCAGAGAAACAGAAGAATTGACAATCAACATTCAAATACAACAGTTGCAAAACATAGAAAGTACCTGCTTTCTGTAGGGGAAATCTTCATCTGACAGCTTTTGCATCTCTGCCAAGCTCTTAAGGGTTCCTCTTAATAGCTTAGAGGAATATTCTCCTAAAACAGCAGAGGTTGCCCCATCATAGTATCAAAATCAAAGGACAATAATTTCATGACAAGCTAGGGGTTCAGGTACTTAATAAGAAAGCACATAAAGCTGATTCTATACAACAAAATCAATTTTATCAAAAGGGCATGGTGGGTGTAGCTCTCAAGTAGGTACAACCAAAAGAAGTTACAGGGAGGCCGGTTCATGAAAGTTTAGAATTGAAAGTCCTTACGAGGTATACAAATGCATAAAAATAACATAAGATTTTCCACAAACTGAGAGGCATCAGAAAAGTGTATTGACTTCATGAGATTACCTAATTTATCGAACATCAGCGAGATAACTTGGAATGCCAAGTCCCAAATGGACGAATAACGATAATCAAGCAAACTTCCAATGGTTGCACAAACTTTTTCAACAACAGTTGGCCCAGACTTTCTTGTGTCCAGGTCTGCATTCATTAAAATCTGATCGATTCCCTGTTGAATAAGGTCTTCATCAATGCACACTTGCAATAGATTCTTCATTGTCTCAGTTGCAGCAAATAAGGCCTCCTCATACTCAAATGCCAAAATATCTGCAAGCATTACAAAGCAACAAACAAACTCATATATTGTCATTGATGGAATTTCCTCCCCCTAGAAGGACAACTATTTACACTGAAGTAAAACCTCTAAGGGCATTAAAAACAACAGGAAGCTTAGCAACGCAGGTCTGCCTATTGAGAGCGTAAATCTTCTTCATTCCAACATCCAAGAGACGAGCAGTAATTGTCATGCCATTGGCTGATGTCTCATTCGTTGAGACAGAAAACGCTAGTGAGCATAGGAGATCAAGCAGAACATCAGGAGAGACCTCCAATGAAGGGTGTAGGCAAAGGATATTCAAACAGTCAGTTATATGCCTTGAAACAAGTGGCTGATTCAGTTCCAACAAAGTTTTAAAGTACTTCAGAATTATTGTCTTGTACTTCATCAACATATACGGAAGACAGTCTTTAAGTGTATCCAGAACATATAAGACCTCCTGAGCTCCTTTAGGCCCTTCAGAAGCAGTAGCGTTTGATCCTCCGGCAAGCAGAAGATATCTTTCAAATATGTTCGTGATCCTTTCACTCGCAGGTGCCAGCAGTGAAGTTCCTTGGAAGCTTTGCAAGACATCACGAACACACAAATGCGACTGCCTCCTCACCTGCACAGCATCAAACAACCAACTAAAATTATCTGCCTATCTCCATACCGCAAAGACAAAGCAAAATGATTATAGAAATCATCGATAATGCCACAAACCCCAAAATTCATTAACCCAAAATGGTTCATATAAAATGAACTATTCTGAAATTATTCAACCCCCATAGGTTTTTAGGAAGTTGAAGAGCAGTTTATATCACTAACTCACTCCCAAGGAGAGTGAGCATTGGCGAGGTTGTTCCAATATCACCTGGAGACCACGGACTCAAAACACAGAAATAATATTTCTGCAAACCAAAGATAAGATTGCACATATTTAACCCTTCTTAGGCCTGACAATGTGAAAGCCTCATGTAGTGGACCGCCCTTTTTACCTAACTCCATAGCTTCCTACATCTACCTCTCCTGGCAATTGATTTTGAATTGACCAAAGAACCTTTCCTTCTTGCATTGCAATAGTTCAAACCATTTAATCATCCTTGCCTTAGCTTCAATAAGCACTATTCCAGTTTATTAGTATCTTCTCGTTTTCTCTACTTCGGTTACACAACCCATCCACCTTCGAGGATTTCTTGAAGCAAGGGAGCAAGCATTGATTTAAAGATAAGGTTGCTATGTAGCTTGGAGATCAAAATAATAAAACAACGGTAATAACTTCTCACCACTGCATGGGTGAGGTTCCACGTCTGAAACTTCCCAGAACTTGTAATGCAAGAAGCCTCATAAAATGGACCACCCTTTAAAAAAAAACACTATATTTTGTTTGAATTAATGAAGCAATACAAAGTTTTCACAGAAGACACCTATGTGAATATCAGGAGAATAAACTTGGGATAATGAGCATCAAATAAACATATTTTTCTTCAGTTTGCGGTGGAATAAAGCAGAAAATTCTAAAAATTGTCCACTTTCTGTACAAGATTAACTAGAAATTTTCTATCAAATGGGTGTATCAATGCAAAATGTTAGGCCCAAGAAAAGTTAGATACACACAGCTTTATACCTACAGAGTTTAAAGTTTGCTCCCTTGATATGCCCGCAACACCAAGCTCACCTAAAAAACCTACAATTTTCCAATGTATTACGAGTAGGGGACTATAAAAACCTAGTCCAACAAAATAGAACTAGAGATGACATTTTCTTTTCTACCATTTTTTGAGGGTAAGAACATTTCTACCATTTAGTACATCATCAACGACAGTAGAATTTTAGATCAATTCTATCCACTCTTACACAACTTCACCTATTAAATGGGAAAACCAAACAAATTAAAGTTTACGGTGTAAGGAATTTTTGAGCCGGTATACCCATATCCCAATTTCAATCAATAAAATTGGTCATTTTTTGGTTTACTCCTATTATCTTGAAGCTTATTCTCCAAGTATAGTCACTCCATAGCCCTATATTACTTCATTCCTCCTAAGCATCAGACATCATATAACTTGTAAGCTCATCTTAACTATGTTTAGTAAGTCCAACCACAACTAAAACAATAGGACCCAAACCTTTTTGTCATTCTATTGTATGTGGAACAGTATTGTTAAAGGCACAAGACGCATTAAGGCGTAAAGGGTCCACAGGGCCTAGGCATAAGGCGCATTAAAGACTGATGGAAGAGACGAGTCTATTTACAAGATATTTACATAGAATGTTTTGATACTCAATTCCAGTTGTTAAAATTAATGATAGAATAAAAATATCAAAAATATATATGACAATAATCATAAACTCATAACTCAATTAATAACATAAAAATAGCAATTAATATGCACAGTTCACTACAAAAACAAAAAAATAATAAAATTTAGTAAATAACTTGAAATACTCTTCTCAAAATACTCACAACAAAAAATTGATATTATTTTCATCATCAAATACAAGTTTATATATTCCCCTTCCTTAGCTTTTAGGCTTGAATTATTTCTTCATCTTTACATATCTCTCTAAACTAAAATCTTCATCACTTATAAACTTCATAGAATAGACCTAGAGGCACTCATCATTCAAGATTCATATTATTTCAAAATTTAGTATGAAATGTAGTATCATTTACTCTAACAATTTTAACTATAAAACATTGTGCCAAAAAATATCTTCAAATGAAATCCATTATCCATGTTATGGTATCCATTTATTTTTTTAACCAGTCACTTATTACTTTCATCAATCCTAATTTTACAAACACTAAGTAATATAAATAATAATTAAAAATAATTGCTAATTTAAAAAGAAACATTTGGTTTTGAAAAAAAAAACTGTAACGAGCTCAAAGTACGCACCTTAAGCATAAAAAAAGTTACGCCATAAAACCTAAGAGTGCACCTTAGAGCCTAAGCGTGTGCCTATTGGAATAAGTCTTATCTAGGCATGTTGGGGCACCAGGGTTTGAACCTAGAGCCTAAACGCACCTTTAACAACATTAATGTGGAAGGTCATTAGTTTTCATTGTACAGTCAACACAAGACTTATCATATCATTGATATTCGTCAATGCGTCTATATCATGGATAAAAATATCAATATTGGTATTAGTAGCGATCATATTAGTATCAAACATATTGAATACTATATGTCGCTATCTGATATATGGAATAGAAAAAATTTTCTAAAAATCGTAAACTAGTAAGGCTATATCGACCAATATATTGGCCAAATATCAATTATGTTAACTGATATTTTGAATATCAATTGGTATATTAGTTATATCAATCAATGTGAAAACATATCGCAATATTGTCATGGTATTAGAAAATATTGATGCTGGGGGACCCAATGCCGATACATATTGGCCGATACAATCCATGGTCTATATGCATGCCACATGCTTTTATTTTCTCTTAAACCCACCACAAGCTTCCACCGAGCACCCTATCATAAGCATGTTTCTAAATCATTAATAATTGACCCCTACTCCCCCCCTCTCTCAATAGATGCAAAGCCTATGTGGCTGATCTCCCAATCATCCTTGAAACTTACCTCAATTTTTTGTTAATTGCACAATCTGTAAATGGAATTCCATGACAAATAGTACATTTTGAACGTCACTCTTATATAATGATTCTCTTGCATTCCCTGGAATGAGTTCTCAAAAGTATTGTTGAATAAATCAGTAGAGATTTCCTTCTTTCTCTTTTCAATGCTTATATGACCTCTTGCACTCTATCTTTGTGGACAAGCCAAAAATCATTAGCCAAGTCCTCAAAAAGTAAACCAATGTCTAGGCCTTCTACTTGATTTTCATTGAGAAATAAGTATAATAATAAATGAAAAATCTATGCTCTCTTTTTTACATTTTTCTACTTCATCAAAAGCTAACTTTTCATTTGTTCTACACAAACACTACCAAGATCTCCACTCTCTCTTACCCCTGCTTTACCCTTGCTATCTTATATCTTCCTCATTATTTGGTGCATTATAATTTAATGTAAAGTATAGACACACTGATGAATTTTTCTTTTCATCTTTCTTTGCCTATTCATTCATCTGTAATTTTACCCTATTTTTGCAGCATTGCTATTTCTACGCTGTACATTTTAACCATTCTATGGATAAGAATTCCAAAACCTATTTTATGTACCATATGTCCTCTTCCTCCCAACTGTTTGAGGACTTTTTATGCTGTATTTTTTCAAAGATTTTTTTATTAAAAAATGTTTGTGACTTCATTTATTTGGACTATCAAAGGCCCACTTTCATCACTTCATCTCCAAGTTTTTTGGTTAAGTCGCATCATTGTTTTTCCTATATACTTCACTATTTTATTGCTGATGTTCCTGTGAAATAATTTTAGGTTCCACCATTTTTTTTTCGTACACTTCGCCATTTAATCATCAATTATCATCTTATAATGCTATATATAATACGAAAGTCCTAAAACATGGATTACATAGTCACACAGTCCCATGGAATAACTACACCATTGTTTTTTAAGCCAAGAATATTGTCTCTATGACTTGCGCTTCATCCTCCTCAAAGATGATTGAATGCTCATCTCTTTCTCAAAGCAATTGTTCATAGTTACCAGATCCAAAGACAATCAAATTCACTAAATATCAAACTAAACCAAACTTCAATAACGACTTAACATAAACAACAGAAAGCATTCACTTTTCATAGCAAAATTGTCAAAAACAGGAATATTTAAGTCATTTTTTTCTTCAAATTAGCAAATAGCAAAAGGAGGAGCAAATAGATCTGAGTCAAACATAACACTGCAAAGCTAAAACTGATCCAAATGAACGCAAAACTTTTACATCATACCTACCCTAATTCCAATTCAACTGACCTGAGAGAGATAAAAACATTACCTTAGGTCGAGAATCTGTGATAAAATTAATGAGGCAGCCATAAAGCTCAGACACATCAGACCAACCCACAGTATCTCTAACCATCAACAAATGCGATAAGCACTTCAACCCCGAAGCGGTCGCAGTCGGCGACAAAGACTTTGAAAGAATAACCCCAACCACCAATTCTCGCAAAAGTTGCCTCTTTTTTCTCAAAATCTCCCCTGAAACCATAGGCATTATCATAGAGAGAATAGCAAGAAGAGCGTCGACGGCATGACTGGGAGATTCAGAGCAGCATGAATCGGAGGAGAGATGATCGAGAGAGGATACAGTTGCGCCAAAGTAGGCAACATTAGAGAGAGGGAGGTTCTGATCTTTGAGCTCCTGAGCCATGGCTCCGATGGCTGCGCATAAGTGCTGGTGGTCTTCTTTATCAGAGTTGCCGAATTTACAGAGAATGAAAGTGCACAAGTCATCGGGTTCGTCAGTCAAGTGCAGGGGTTCTTCCATTTCGAGTTCTTCCATGTTGATCTTCGAAGCTGGGGAGACAGTGTGTGAGTTAAATCGGCAAACCTCTGACTGAATCAAGAGCTAGGGTTTTAGAAATCTCGGCTCTTTTCTGAAACAAAATCAAGGTCCTGTTTTTTGGAAAATTTCTTGTATGAAAATAGAAAGTTTTTAATATATTATTTAAAATTTATATGTTTTTATTTAAATATAAAAATAAAATATTTAAAAATATCAAAAAAAGTAAAATTTTCACCGAATATAATATAAAGTTTTATATTTTTTTCAAATTCTGCTTGATATACTAATATTTTAAGAATTCATATACGTAGAATTATTACTTTCTCATATTTATAAATATAAATATATATGTAATGTAAAATAATATTTTTAATTTCTTTATTAATTTTATATAATTTCTAAATTGGTATGAAATATTCTTTGCATGTTAGAAAATATAGTACATTGATTCATATAAAAAACTATAAATATGATCCCTTTTATCATTATTTTGGTTTAATTATAATATTTGAGTTACTATCTAACATTTTATATAAACCTTAGAAACTTGTGCATTGATTTAGTTACAAAATCAAACTACTTGTATTTCTAATAATTTGAAGAATGATAATTATTAAAAAATAATATGTTATTAATTTTTTTGACTTATTGACAATTATACATAGAAAACATCATAAATTTAATGAGAATAATTTCACTTTGACTCAACCTATTGCGTTTCAGATCTCGGGGTCCTGGTACAATATAAATGTTTGGGATTGTAGGATGTGGAGAATGAGAGATTAAAACTGAATTTTACGTAAAAAGTTTCCTCATAAATGAGGAAGAAAAACCTCGTAAATATTTTACTATGGGTGGAAGTCTTACAAGATAGAAGTTCTCGGAATATCTTCCCTTTTTTCTTTCTTAATCTCTCTTTTTTTAAGAGCTTTCTTGTTTGGAAGCTCCTGAATACTTCCTTTTTTCCCCTTTGTTCTTCTGGAAAAGAGGAGGGAAACAAAAGTCCCTGAGGTAAGAGCCTCTGCTGGGTATTTATAGGGGAAATTGTGCCGTTGAGGTGGGGACACGTGGCAGCCGGCGGGTGGCCGAGAGGCCGGCCACTGTCCCATTGGTTGCAATCAATGTTGTTGGCGTACATAGGGTAGGGTCTAAGCATGTCAGGCGTGTAGAGTCTAGACGTCAGTCTTGATTTGACTAGGTGTGCCTTGTGGAGACGGCGTCTGATAGTAGTTGTAGGCTCCTTGGAAATTGGCAAAATTGTTTAGTTGGCGCTATCGGCCACATGTAAAATAGTCCTCATTCTAAAGCGGTGTACCATGTTTTCTTGTAAGTTTGCGGACTCACTAGACAAGGCAACTCTCAGACACTAACTGTCTGTTGGAGGATCTTTGATCCTCCGTGGAGGGTCCTCGGGTCTCTTCTTCAAGTCATCGTACCTAGATGTCATCTACTACTCGCGATGTCCTTGGGTTCCTTCTGGTTAAAGGGACCCCTCGGACCTTTGTCGTAGCTTTGGCTTTAGGGACATTAGCCTGTGCTTCGGACCTCTTGGGCCGTCCAGTTCTCTTGGTTCGTGGACATACTTCTGGGCTTTTTACTTGGGCCTCTTA
>JAOVVI020002430.1:931-21131 GCA_028571085.2 Nepenthes alata | reverse complement strand
TAGGATAAAATGTTAAATTATTTTTCTTAATTTGTCAACATGAATTAAAAATTTGAATATAATTTGATAGTTTTATCATGAAATTGGGCATAAATCTATTTGAATTAAAAATTTAATCCACATAAAATTTTTATGTCAATTAATTCATGATATATGTTTTACATTGGTAAAATAGAATTCTACATTTACTTATTAGCTTCATTTATTATTTGCCAAGCATATATTTTTAATTTTATAAAGTTATACAATCTGTTAATCTTTTTGATATTAGATGTAAAATTTTTAAATTGAAAGGTGATAACTATAAAGTATGGAAGAAGAAAATTTTTCTTCATTTAGAGTGGATGAATATATATTATGTTATAAGGAAAGACGAGTCACCCGTTCTTACTATTACCAGCACTTCAATTGATGTAACTCTTTATAAACAATTGGAGTGATCTAATCGCTTTAGTTTAATAGTCATAAAGACTAAAATTTTTGTTTGTATTTATGATTCTGTCGATCAGTATAATAAAAGCGAGATTTATTGAAGGCTATAGATGAACAATTTAAAACTTCAGATAAAGAACTTACCAGCACCCTAATTATAAAGTTTTCATCTTTAAGGTTCATCAGTGTTAAGGGTGTGCGTGAGTACATTATACAAATGAAGGATATTACGACTCAACTAAAAAATATGGAGATGGATATGTTTGAATTTTTTCTTGTGTATTATATTTTAAATATGCTTTCACCACAATAATGACATTTTAAAATCTCTTATAACGCATAAGGATAAATGATCAATTAATAAATTTATGACCATATGTGTTCAAGATGAATGAAAGTATATTATGGAATAAAGTGAAAGTATATTTATATTTAAAGAATGAAAGATTAAGGCTCATGCCAAAAAGAAAGAAAAATATAAAATACCTCATCAATCTGATATCAAGAAAGAATCCAAGTGCTTCTTCTACAAAAAAAAGGGACACGTCGAGAAGGATTGTATCAAATACAAAAATTAACTTGAAAAGAAATATAATCTATTTCTCTTTTGTATGTTATGAATCTAATATAGTTAATATTTTTTATAACGCATGGTGGATTAATTTTGGTCCTACAATCCATATTTTAAATTTCTTATAGGGCTTGCAAAATCTAAGAAAGTCAGTGGGTAGTGAACAATATATCTTTTTCGAAAATAAGATGCATTCACATGTGGAAGCTATTGGAACATGCAGTTTAATTTTGAGTAGTGATTTGTTTTAAATTTAGAAAAGACCTTTTATATTTTAAATTTTTTTTAAAATTTTGATATCAGTTTCTAGACTTGTACCTTTTGGATATTCTATTATATTTTTAGACTTATCTTTCAGTTTATATTAAAGTCTGATATTATTGATAATATTATATTATCTGATGATCTTTATTATTTAAATTTATAAGATAATATATCTTATAATACTATACATATTGATGCTGGTATTAAACGATGTGTTATGAATGAATATTCCTCTATGTTATGATATAGTAGATTATATTATATCTCCATTGAAAGAATTAAAAAATTAGTAAATGATGGAGTGTTTAGTATTCTAAATTTTACTGATTTTAAGATATGTATGGACTGTATAAAAAAAAGTAGACCAACAAGACTAAGAAAAATACCAAGTGGAGTTTGGATATATTAAAAAGTATACATACGGATCTCTGTAATCCAAACATTGACTCATACGGTCCAAAATATTTTATCACATTTATTGATAATTTTCTATGATATTTATATCTCTACTTGCTTCATAATGAGAATAAAATTTTAAATGCTTTTAAATTATTTCAGGTAAAAGTAGAAAAATAATATTAAAAATAAATTAAAATTATTAGATCAGATAGATGTAAAAAATATTATGGTTGATATACAAAAGATGGATAAATATCTGGTCCATTTATAAAGTTTCTTCAAGAACATAGAATTATTGCCCAATACACAATGCCTGATTGTTCGGACAAAAATGGTGTAGCCGAAAGAAGAAATTGAACGTTATTGGATATGGTGCGCTTAGCAGCTCTAATCTTTCGAAATCATTGTGTAGTGAAGCTCTTAAAACGGTAGTGTATATATATTAAATCGTATTCCAACAAAAAATATTCTAAAAACTCCTTTTGAGTTATGAAAAGGTTAAAAATTGAGTTTGCAACATGTACGCGTAGGGGAATGTCCGTCTGAAGTAAGAATTTATAATCCACATAAGAAGAAGTTACATCTAAGAACCATCAGTTGATATTTTATTGGATATGCTGAACGGTCTAAATGATATATATTTTATTGTCCATCTCATAAATTAGGATTGTGGAATCAATGAAATATAAAGTTTTTTTAGAATGACTTAATGAGTGGGAGTAAGCGATCCAAAAATATAATTTCTGATAATAATTATTTGGATTCTCAACCTTCTATTTCATATGATAGGTTAATTATTGTACACAATACTCCACAAGAATAAATTGGTGATGAATAATCAATCAATGTCATTTTATAAAATACTGATCATATTCCAGTTGACCACGATGTTAAAGATTTATCTGAAATAATTATACAATATATTCCTATTGAGAATAATGATATAACATTTAGGAGGTCTACTAGGATAAGAAGATCAGTAATTTTTAGTGATTATATTGTATATCTATAGGAGTCTGATTACAATATTAGAGTAAAAAATAATCCTAAAATATTTTCATAAGTTATGAGTTGTAATAAATTATAATTATGATACAATACAATGAATGAAGAGATGAATTTCATGAGTTGTAATCAAGTTTGAAATCTTATTGAGTTACCTAAATCGGCAAAAATTATATGGTATAAATGAGTCTTTAAGATAAAAAAATACTCATTATGTAATATCAAAAAATATAAAGTAGAACTCGTTACTAAAGGATATACTCAAAATGAGAGAATTGATTACATGAAGACTTTTTTTCCTATATCTAAAAAAGATTATTATAATATTATTTTAGTATTGGTTACTCATTTTGATATGAAATTATAATAAATAAATATAAAAATAGTATTTTTAAATTGTGACATTGAGAAAGAGGTTTATATAAAACAGCCAAAAGGATTCTCCTTTAGCGATGGTGAAAAATTTGTTTGCAAATTTAAAAAGTTCATATATGGATTGAAACAAGCCTTCCGTCAATGATATTTAAAATTTGACGATATTATCTCTTCATTTGATTTTGAAGAAAATATTTTGGATCAATGTATATATCAGAAGGTCAGTGAGAGTAATATTTATTTTTTTATTTTATATGTGGATGATATTTTACTTATATCCAATGATAAGGGTTTACTGTATGAGGTAAAATAATTTCTCTTTGATAGATTTAAAATGAAAGATATGGGTGATACATCTTATATCATTGGCATTAAGATATATCGAGATAGATTACGAGGTGTTCTAGGTTTGTCACAAGATGCCTATATCAATAAAATTTTATAGAGATTTTGGATGAAATATTGTTCACCGAGTGCAACACCAATTGTGAATGGTGATAGGTTCAATTTGAACAAATGTCCGAAAAATGATTTTAAATGGGAACAAATGAAAAATATTTCATATGCTTCCTCTGTTGAAAGTTTGATATATATTCAGGTATGTACAATACTTGGCATCGTATTTACAGTTGGAATGTTAAAAAAATTTCAAAATAATCCAAGTATGGATCACTAAAAAGCTGCTAAAAATTAATAAGGTATCTCCAATGTATCAAATACTACATACTTATATATAGACAGACTGATAATTTAAATATATTGGGGTACTCCGATTCAGATTTTATTGGATGTGTTGATTCACGTAAATCAATATCTGGTTACATATTTATATTTACCGGTAAAGCTGTATCATGACGAAGTACAAAGCAGACCTTAATTGCTACTTCCGCCATAGAAGTCGAGTTCATTACTTATTTTAAAGTTACAAAGTATGATGTATGGATGAAAAATTTTATATTTGGACTTAAAGTGGTCGATTCCATCTTAAAGCCATTGAAGATATATTACGATAATTCAGTTACTGTTTTTCTAGTTAAAAATAATAAAAGTAGCAGTCGAAGTAAATATACCGATATTTAATTTTTAGCCATAAATATGCGCATTAAAGAAAAAAAATACTATTAAGTATATTAGCACTGAATTGATGATCGTATGTCACAATTGAGGTTCAATGATCTTGTAACTAAAATGGCACTAAGTTTCATTATATAATTTTTATTGTATGGATAATGATATTTAATAAAATTTTTATTTGTTTGTGATGTTTCTCAAATTTTTGTATACACATTAGTTAATTTTGAGAATATCATTAATTATTTGACAAAGAATCAACATAAGGTTTATTTATAAAATAACGTTATAATATTCGGATATATTTTAAGAAATATAATATATTGTAATACATGGATGATACTACTCATTAATAGAGGATATATCGTCATGATTCATATATTTATTTCTTAAGATTGATGGTTGATGGGTTTGATTATCATATCATGTAAAATATGGACCAAGTGGGAGAATGTTAATGATTCAATTCTAAAACTGAATCGAATTATGACCCATGTTTAATGCTGCTGATTCATGTTCTATCATCACTCTTCATTATTCCCATTAAATTTTGTAACACTCGTTTTAGACAATTGATGAAATTGTCTGATAAATTGAGGGGGTTGGTTTTGTCTTTGGGCATTCTTCTCTGTAATACACAATCGACTGAGGGAAAGTAGTGCTTGGAAGCTTCGAAACCGCGTGAAGTTAGTGGCCAAGAAAACAGTGCAGAAAATTTAATGGCTAGATGTTAGTGATGTTTCCGCATTTTGGTCCTTAAATGTCACGACTGGGCCAATATAAATCCTTACATTAGTAGCATCAGCTACTATGATACACCCGAGTTATATTCTGTGACATAAAAACAAACAATTTCATACAAGTCTAAAATAAGAAGATGCATTTGTTTAGGTTGCTGCCAAGAAAATATATCACAATATTGCCACAACTCATAGCTTGTTTATGATTGCTATCATTTGCTCATTCATCAGTGCAACTGCAACACGGTAGCCCAACACACAGGTTGGTGTCAGGATGTATTTCTAATGTTGTAGATGTAGCAACAGCACAATTAAATTTCTAATGCTCAATATTCGAAACAATAAATTCGAACAATATTACCCAAAAAAATTCAATGAAGAATTGTGAAGTTTAACATTACTCCCTTAAAGGTACCATAATAAACAGACATGTCATTTGAAGAACGCACAATATTCACGCGTTGAATGCTTGAGTGAACAAGTAAAGCAAGTGTTGCACGATATTCGATCGGGGGTCGTCCAAGCGACAAAATATGTTAAAGGGTTACATAATATTCGTGTGAAAGTATGCTGAGTGTCACTCAAAGCTCAGCCAAATGACGCATGATGGATGCATGAAGCGCGCATGTGCACCATTTACCTAGAGGAGTAGCACTTATTGTGCATTTAAGGAGCCCACATGTCTAGTTTGTTTAGAAAGGCTACACATGATGTGCTTTCATGTACCATTTATTCAATGAGACCACCCTTGATGCTTGCTTTAAGGCTTCTTGTGTGCCAAAACTGCAATAAAATTACACCTGATGCTATTTTAGGATATCTAAAATTATTTTACAATATAATGATAGCCGTATAAAAAGAAAAAGAAAGAAAGAGCAAAGAATAAGAGATTTGGCATATGATCGAGGTCCAATTCAATTTCCTTCTTCACCAAAGTCAAGTGTGTTACTTTGGTATTACTTTTAAGATATATTACTATTTAATTATTCATTTTTTTAGTTTTTTTTATGAGTTGTTAGATATATTATGGGTTGTATTTAACTGATTACTCACCTATGTTGTAGTGAAAAGATTATAGAGGGAGTTGTTTTGTAACCAATCACTTTTATAATGATATATTTGGAATGTCTCATGATTTTTTTTGTTAATTTAAAAAAAATTTTCACATTAAAGATTATGTAACGAATTACTTGACGTTTGATTGAAGGATTTGAATTTATTTCGCTATACGAACAGTACATATATAGAACATTAATTCTCTCTCTCTCTCGCATGCACGCATGTGCAAATACAAGCACGGCATAAAACATTTACATATTTCATGAAGAGAGACGAGAGGCATTGATGAAACTCAAGAACTAAGATTGAGAGACGAATAGAGGACACGAGAGAAGAAGATTCAGCAGCTGATGAAAATAAAGTAGGGTTTATTATGGTAAAAGATATGACTATTTATTGAAGAGGATCGGGTCAGGGTGGATAATTTTTTTTAAAATTATGTCTAGCCTAATTTTAAATTGGGCAATTAATTTTAATTATGATTATTTATTAATTTTATATATTTTAATTAAATTTTATTAAATTTATATTAGATAGATCAGATAAATTATGTAGAGCACGTAAAGTCAATGGACTCCTTTGGCGTTGCCCCAAAAAGAAAGTGGACAGCCCGATTCTCGTGCTCTTCTTTTATTTTCACTTGCAAAACCTTCATTGTTTGCGGCGCAAGCTGTCACTCGCAAAGAGGAGGGATACTCCGTAAGTTCTTTACGCTCCTTTGCTGTTTAATCGCTACTTGCTAGGGTTGAACGTCGACAGATTTACGTTCCTTTAGTGTTGTCTCCTTTAAAATTTTCTGCGCCTCTGTATGATTCGAACTGTATGTCCTTAATTCATGACGTTCGTGTTGCGTCGTCAATTTCAGGGGTTTCTTTTGTGAAAAAATGGCTGGAAGAGGAGAGAACCGAATATTTGTCGGAGGTTTGGGGTGGAACAGCACTGAAAGGCACTTACAAGATGTATTCTCTCGATATGGGAAAGTCCTTGATTGTTTGGTAACTCCTGCACCTTTTTTTTTTTTTTTAAAAAAGGCTGTCTGTATGGCTGTGGTTTATTGCTAAAGTTGTTGTTTGGGTTTCAATGCGTAGCCTAGTGACTCGGGACTCGTAGAACTGCTAATTCAATCTTGGGTGACAGCTGATTCAGTGTTTGGTTTCATGAACTTCAATTGTTTTATATATTACGATAAAACGGTTTAATTTGTTGAGTTAAAATTTGAATCGTGAGATTTTTTGTTACTCAGAACTCAGGTATCATTATCGGATATGGGTAGTAGTCAGGTGTCTTGCTCGTCTACTTTCCAAAACATTATCAGATTTTCCCAGTTATTTGAAGAGTTAAACCATCGTACCCTTGACAAAACTGGGTATTTAGCATGCCTTTTTGAAAAGTTCTTATATGACCCGCAAAGTTCAGGCTATCACAGTCATCGGAAGATATCTTAAATTTAGTGATCAATACTGTGCGCACGGTAGATTGAAACTAATTTGTAAATTATGTTCAGGATAGTATCATGTCAACTGATCAGTGTTTTTGCATGAGATAATAACTTGTGAACAACGGTAAGGGATAATTCATTGAAAGGAAAGAAATGGGAATGATGGGGTCACAACATGTGATTGTTACTTCTCGTTTGAAACTCATTTAGAATTATTCTGAGAAGTGACGGGAAAGAGGAAGAAGAGATTTTGTAATGCTCCCAAGTTATCATAAGCAGACGAGGACATGAGGATGGTCATGAAATCTCTTCTGGAGAGGCCTTGGGTCCCTGATTGTTACTAGGCTTAAAAATCAAACTGAAAGAAGCCGGTTAATGCCCCCTTATGACATTATTTTTATGCAGATTGGTAGTTTCAGTAGAGAAACCCATGGTTCTATTGAACTAGCTCTACCAGTCAAATGGATGCAGTTAAAATGGGTATGCCTGGACAAGTTTGTTTTCTGAAACATAAGAAATACTGACATTCACAAACGCTGTCAATTGTGTAATCCAGGAATTGCAGAGAACTATTGTTGAGTATGTTGAGATGAATCTGTGGACATGCTTAGGAGACCCTTAATAGATGCTAGTGGCTAGACTATTCAAATAGGTTCGTAATCCTAATCAAAATACTCATTCCGTTCTGTAACAAGTGCTACATTTGACTGGCCATTTCATTTTTAAAATTCTGTTGATTGGAATTTAAAAAATCTATATTTTGAAAATTGGTCTTTCAAAAGTTTCCAATTTCCAAATATAGTTTTGTGAAACTCTAAATTAATAGAATTTATGAAAGTACATTATCAGAGTTGGCTTGGTATAATGTTAAAAAAGTCAGAAGGGACATTAAATATGAAAAGGAGGGAGTAGAAAACTATAGTGGTATGCCACAGTGTTATACAAACTATAATGCTGTCTAAGACCCATAATATTACAAAATTACATTAACTGAAAGACAGTAACAACTCCCAAAATAATCTGCCGAAGTATTGCAGCTTTCAACTATTTTAGGTTAAGATTTCATTGCTCCTGCATTAATCTTCTTAGACTGAGAAGAAATTGATTTTTTCAAGAAAACATGACCCACTCCATATACATTGACAATCAATGCTCTATGGTTCTTCTTTTGTTAACTAAGTGCTCTTTCTTGGCTGAACTTAGCCACTTGGTCAGGAAGCATTGCTACTGATTTCCCATATGAGATTGAGCTTCATTATGTTCAATACCTCTTTTGTGAACTTTTAGTCTTCTTAAGCAGCTGGTCAGCCTAAGTTGTAGTTCAATTTTGCTCTCCACTATTATTAAAAGTGGTAAGTCAAATAAGTTTGTCACAAAGGTGGGATTAAGCTGTAGGTCAGATGGTAGCTCATTGATATAAGCATTTGACCTTGTGTCCATCTTAAAACTCTGGACAGGCCAATGCTTCCTGGAATGAGTTTTGCACTTTTTTTTTCCTCAAATATATGAGGACTTGACCACCTTTGGCAGTCCTTGACCTGGTGGTGTTGATCTGCTTCCATTTTATGCAGACCATTTCTAGCTTTTGGAGTTATTTCTTACTTCTTCATTGATCTTCTCAATGTCCTTTCATTTTCACTTGTGCTTTAGGAGGCAGTGAACTGAATCTAATATTTGTCCCCAGTGTCTGAATGATATGGGTAGTAAACCTTTTTTGTTTTCCAATTTTCATGGATTTTTTCCATTAATTTGAAGTGTCCTGAGTGTTGTACACTTTTACTGATATATGAGTATTGAAAACCTGAATTGGGACTTGCGGTAAGAATCTTAAGGGTCAATTTGTTGTAGCGTATGACCGTAAGATCTTCAAATAGCCGTGAGCCTTTTTATCTGTTCTTGAAATTGTTGATTTAATTTCATTGGTTGTTCCATAAGTGCCAAAATAGTTGCTGAACATGGATAGAAGTGGTGTGTGAAATAAAAAAAATTATCTACTTGATGCATTCTTGATTGAGAATAAATGAATCTAGAAAGAGACTCCTTCCTGCATGAGTAGCAAAGGGGCACCAAAGGTTTATACCCTTCCATCCTTGGATGATTCTAGGGCTTCTCGTTTTTTTCCATGTTTTCAAAGAGTGTAACAGTTCAACAATGGTTTGCTTTGAAGCAGAGGGCAATCAATTATTGGGATAGTTAATGTATGGGAAGGATTAGAATGTGGACAAATTCGCAACATTTAAGCATACTAAAGGTGTCCTTGAGCTTCCAAAGAAAGAGATAGTAGAAAGGATAACTATGCAGGATCGATGCTTGCTTATGCACATAGTTTTTGTGAATTGGATTTGTTGTGAAAGGCTGCCTTAGAAAGGCAAAGTTTTTACAATTGGAAGAGATGGCTGTGTGGATGAAAGCATTGGATTGGTAATCAGTAATACCATTGCATTGAAAAATGACAACAAAATGTAGCAACTAGTATTGAAAGATGATCTCCTTTTAAAAATCAAAAGTTTGTATGGACTGATAAACAAAGGATAGTGGTTTTTAGTAGTCTTGAAAAGCTTTAATGTTGAATGTGTGGAAAGTGAGCATGATTTTTAATTATTCTTATCATAATCATAGCTTTCTGTACATTGGGTTTGACATAATTGTTGAATAGCTCTTAATCTTTGAAAATTAACTGGTTAAGTAAGCAATTAAGCACTGTTCGTTCTACCTTGCCCATAAAAATAACATGGGCTCGAATCCCCTTACAATCTCCGAAAAAGACAGTTCAATTTGGATTGGACTAAGAGCTATGAAGCAATTAGTGTGGAAACTTAATCATTGCCAAATAATTGCGAGCAAATTCAGCTTATACTTGTGCATATCCTAATTCTTCGCATGATCCCAGTATACTGACATTGCATCTCAAGAGATTCTGACCACTGCACATTTGATTTCTTCTGCAAAAATTGTTACATAAATATGGCAACGTCGTAAGAGAAAATGCTCTTTAGAATTCTACATTAGTTAACGATCTCCTTGAAAATTAATTCAGCCACATATATAGCATCCACATTGAGTAATTTGCACATAATGGAGCTTAATTTCTGGGAAAATCTTTGATAGGTAGAAAGTCATGGTATGAAACTACACTTTGCCTATGGTTTGAGGAGCTGTTTAATTTAGGATTGCTGCCACTTGGATTTTGAACATCACCTAAAGCAACAAAGCCTGAGAACACCACATAATTCAAAGAAAAGGTGCACTAGTTTAGTTAAACTTTGAGTTTCCCTTGTTGAAAAATCTGCGTGGCTTGTCTAAGATGAATGTTAGTTTTTTATTTTATGTTTAATGTATATTAGGATATTATCATACACAAATATGTGGGACTCAGTTGATGGACCACAATGCAGTTTTCTATTCATCCCTGCTTCGAAGCCTGAATTGATGATGGCCTCTCAAATCAATTTTCGAAGTTCACCAATGGCTCAATTGTGTCCAACAAGCCATCCAGGGTACGATTATGAAACTTTTATTTGTTTGTAATCCTATTGATTGCATTCCCATCCAAACATTTTCCATGAACAATCTCCTTTTGGTGATATCAGTGCTAGGATAGCAGATGAAGTTCTGCTTTGTCACCGATATCTTCACCATAAGCTCTTCTGCTAACCTTGTCATTTCAACTTGCTAATATGGAGGCATCTTATAGGTTGGCAAATTTGGTAAACTTGTCTTAGGTACAAACTCTAGCTTATGTTTTGTGTTATGCTTAAGTGATAACCTTATTGGTAATTCTTACCTCACAAGTTCTTCATATCACTGAAGGTCTTCTAGATCTCTGGAGAATATGGAATCTATTCTCGGCATTATTGTTGGCTTCTTCAGGTTTGTATTGATCACATATACGATTTCCAATTCCTTGGTTTGTGAAGCAGGTAAATTCACTGTGCTTGGTTTCACAATCTGTGGGATTATAGAAATGTTTCTTATGTGTTACATATTCCTCCTCAAAACCTCCTCCTGGTAGGTTTATGGTTTCATATTTACTTCACAGTGCCTTGTAGAATCTGTGTATGATCCCTATGCAATTATTCGGTGCTTGCACCTTGTTGGGCCACTTTCTGTGTTCATTCACTTTCTGGGCCTCTGAACTCTTGCTTTTCTTGCCGCCATAATTCAGGCCTTGATTATGAGCTTTCCCACATGCTCTCAAAGAAATCAGCCATGCAAAAGCTTCTCTGCATGACATATTTAAGAAGCAAAATTCATAGCTTAAAGAGCTGTGATAGCGGGCATACAACTAGGAAATCAAGAAAAAAACTGGTGATTTATTGTTGAAAATAAATTGGGTGGTGTGATTAATTTTTAAAACCCCCTTAGATAGATGCCAGACTCCTATATATGTGGAAGCCTAATCGGAGTAGCATTCTATTCAATAATCAGAATCAGGATAGAAAGCCAGTAACGCACTGTCATATCCAAGCTGGGATTCCAAGTCATTCCCATAGGTCAAGATTAAACTTAGAGCACAGTTGAAAACTTTATGTAAAATTATCTGCTGCAGTACTAATACAATACCATTTGTAACTTTTGAAATCTTTTCTATTGCATCACTCATTGTTGAGCGCAGTTCCAGGTGGTGGGATACTAATGAAGTACTGATATTGGCATTATGCATTTCAGCCAGAGTTTTCGCTTATAATGGGTGGCGACATGTGAGGGTTGGGACGTTCAAGTTAAAATATATGTGCATTGTTGGCGGGGCAATCATAACATAGTGCCAATGTCCTAATTGATATCGAGTGACTTCTAGTGATATTCCCATTTGAACAGTCTGCTGCATGATGTCTTTATTTTCTTGTTTTCCTCTGGGATATTCTCTTAGTCATTCTCTCTGTGTTAATAACAGTATGGTGGCAGTGATGTGCTCCACTGCTTGATAAATATAAAACAATCTACACATGTAGTGGATACTCAACCCTTGGCTATCACGTATCACCTTTTCTTTACTTATTGTTACATGAAATGATCCTTTCCAAACTAAACAATAGAAAGCAGGTTATTTGTATTTGTTCTTTTAATTTATAACTATCTGGAGTAGAGAGGTCAGTGGCTAGGGAGGGTATAGTAGATATAGTAAGAAGAGTTGGATTTCATCTTCCTTGTTCAGGTGTATCTTTGAGCAGAAAGGAGAAGAACATCAATTTTGAATTGAATTGAATAATATTTAAAGATGATGTCTTCATTTGTAATCCTAGGATTATGCTCCTAAAATGCAACGTGATGGCATTTTAGGGAAATTCCTGTGGACATATATTGACTTAAATATTTAAATTAGGTTTGTCAGTGCTATATTTCTTTAGTTAGCTGTGGCACATTTATTTGCATATAAACTTCCAAAAGGTTCATACTGCATTTGCATTTATCTATATTCTCTACATCAAATTTGATACAACAATTGTCAGATATAGCTGTTTTGCCTGAATATCGTTGGTGAAAACTTGTGCAAGGTTTAGAATGGTGATTTTTGATGACCCTGGAATTTTTTGTGAATCATCGCCCACACTTTCTTTAACTTCTAACAAAAAATGACGATTTGAAGATTTTTTATGACCTAGCTATTGGGTGCTGGCAAAATGAGGTTCAAGTTTCTTTGTTTTCATCATGATATTGCAAGTAATATTTCATATGTAGGTCATGGCGGATAGGGATACTGGTCGTCCTCGTGGATTTGGATTCATCACTTTTGCGGATCCCCGAGCCATGGAAGATGCAATAAGGGATATGCATGGCCGAGAGTTGGATGGTCGGGTCATCTCAGTGAACAGGGCAGAGCCAAAATTGGGAACTGAAGACCCATATTACAGCCGTTCTGGGGACCATTTGTTGGGGCGCAGGGAGAGTTACAGAGGGGTTAGAGTGGTTGACCGATCTGATGAGTGCTTCAAGTGTGGTCGGCTGGGGCATTGGGCTCGGGATTGCCCTTCTTCTAATGACAGCAGCAAGTATTCCTCAAAATCTAGTTTCGGTAGAGGCGGAACTCGTGGGGACCGCATTGGAGGAGACCGCTATGATGATCGCTTTGACGGGGGCCGCTACAGTGATAGAGACCGTTTGGATAGCAGAGATAGATACAGAACTCATTATGACTACGGCAATGAGAGGTACCAACCTATTGAAGATCGTCTTGGGGGTGACAGATACATGGATCGGGATCCACAAAATGGCTATGGCAGAGATCGAGGTTATGAACGTGATGGAGGTCTGAGAGGTGACGATAGGTATGGAACGGGTGGACCGACCCGCTATGATAGAGGAAGCTATAGGGACAAGCAACGAGGCCCTTATGACCGTCCTAGGAGCGGTCGCACATCTTCATATGACCAGTACTGAACTACTGATTAGTTGTTGGGCTGTTCCTCGAGTACATTGGTCAAATTTCTCATTTATGCAAACTAGCTGGTTTTTGAGCAGTTCGTTTCGCTGCAGAACTGGTGAATGCAACCATCTGTTACCTTGATTCTTTTTTAATTTTACCCGAATTGACTGTGTTTTCCTTGGAAGTACTTAAGTATTTAACCTAGTGGACAACAAGCCGCTTTTGATAGCAGAGGTGCAGTATGTGTGAGTGAGTGATGCAAGTCTGCATTGCTGTTCTTTGATTGACATTATGGTTCTGGAATCTGCAACAGATGGATCGGTTTCTTGTTCTAGGCCCCTTTTGACTCGAGTTGCTGTTTCTGTTTTGTGAAGTTTTTGTTTTGATCATTTTTTTCTTGCTAATTTTGGCGGAGCATGAGGAGCAGTATGCTGTTAATGTTTTTACATACACCATGGCCGATATATGTTATTACAAGTGTCTATTGAACAAGCAGTGATTTGCCTCCCTGCTATTTGACGACCTAGTAATGATACCTCAGCCATGACAGCACTTTTTACTATCAAGACTAGAGGGGAAAGAAACATCTCATTGAGCTTGGTTAGTCGGAAACTGCTTTTTTTGAGCTCAGTTCAGTCCTGAGACAGTAGTCGTTGACAAATTTACTCAAAGAAGCTTGTAAATTTGCAGTGTCTCAGCTTAGCTTTGGTAAGTAAAACTACAGCATGGCTAATTTTCTTTCGTGTTCCCCAGCATATTTCCCTTTACTTTCACCTTTTTACGTAATTTTATTGACATGATGTTTTTAATTATGTATCTTTTTGTGCTGTTAGCAAGGTCATGCTGACTACTAAGCTCTTAGATTGGGGTACTGTCTTCAAATTGTAAGCTTTAATATATAAGAAAGAATGATTCGTTAGGTTATAACTATCACTAGGAAATTGGACAGCCTCAAGAAAAACAGCTTCCTTTACTTTTTTTTTTGCTATTAGTTTTGTTCTCTTTCTGCGCTTTTTTTCTATTAGGAAAAAATGGTTCCTCTTGAAATCACTCATGAATATTATTTTTGTTATGGCTGGAGAACTGCACAATCTTGAAGGGTACTGCAACCTCCCACACTTCAATTTGAATCTTGGGGTTGGCTTGACTCTCAACATTTCTTAATTTGCTCTCTAATCCTCAAATGCCAACAATGGCTTCACTGAATAGATGAAGTTTTCAGCTTTTGAAGTTCTCAAACACATTAACAGCATGACTCTTCATTTACTGCTTCTATTTCTGCCTTTTGTGCTATTGATTTTGACCTTTGTGATGAAACCTAATTGCGAAGGACATGGGGCTTCATCCAGTACCTGTTGAGTGAGTGGTGAATCATGTCTTAGTTCTTGAAACCACGGCATTTCAACTTGAATTGTAAGTTTTTACACCAAGTGAAAGAAGAAAAGAAGAAACAAGGTAGACAATTACTAGCTTACCAGTTAGAAGACAGCTTCAAAAAAAAGGCTCCAACCCTTACCTCGCCATGCTACCTGCACATACTTTCTGCTCAAACTACCAATCGGTTTTTCTCTATTTACCATCTATGTACTTTACCCTTTTCCGCATACTGTTGATGCAGATGTCATCCCAACCCAAAAGCCTGAACTATTGAATTATGGGGCAGCGCCAACAAATCACTTGTTACTTGGGAATGCCGTGCTTACATGGGTTTCAGGACAAACAACGTTAAAAAGCTATAAGAAAATTCCGGCTTGATTAACTATAGATTGGAAATGGATAACTGATGCATACAGTCCAGCAAGAGCGGACAGTTTATTCCAAAATCGACTCGTTTAGACTCTCAAGCACCAAGATTTTTGAAAAGAAAAACAATAAGTTGCCGCCGGGATCAGCACAGAAAGTGCACGAAGTACCCTCTTGGGGGCGGGATCTTCCATCTGTGGAGATACGGTCTCCAGTTTTGGTGAACCTGAACGTTTCTGTGGTGGCTTCATTATAGAGGTATGAGCAAGCTTTACCCAGTTCTTAATATGCCTCAAATCCTTGGCCATTTGAGGATCTTGTAGGCGATGAAATAGGCGTTTATCTTTTGACGAAAGGAAAATGAGGAGGAAGGCGAAGCAGATCTACTTTGTGACTTAATGGCTGAAGTTTTAAAAGAGTCTCATTCTTCCTCTTGGGTTCCTTTATTTAGGGCAATTCAATCTGGACCTTATATAATATGTACTAACCCCTCTCACGTAAGATAAAGGACATTTTAAAAGACGCCTAATAGGTACTTTTTAGGATAGGATACAGTGTGTTATCTATTTACCTCGACCTGTAGAGTGTCAATATAAATAAAATATTATATTATTTAACTTTTTCTTTTAAAAAAAATTCACAATGTGATTAAATACAAAACTATTGTATTTAATTATTAGTTAAATAAGTGAATATTATTTAATTATTAGTTGATATTTATAACGTTACGATATTTTAAAATATTGTATGATTATGGAACATGGAGCGTAGAAGTAAATACGATGACAATAGACGTAGTAGTAGTAGTCGTAGTACCCGGAAAAAAACATAACAATTTTAGGGAATAAATTCTGAAATAGCTTTAAAAAATATATGCATAAACTGAATATTTTTACAATATTTCCCAAAAGGGTTGTTGTTATGCTTTATAAAATTGTTTATTTTATTTTATAAATTATTATTATTTTTACAGAAAGATTATGGAAATGACAGTCTCAGAGGACAAATTTAGGTGCAAAAATGGCGTCAGGAAATCACAAATTATGACCTTTGGCCTGCAGTTGGTGGAGACCCAGAGAGAGAGAGAGAGGTGTGAAAATGGAAAAACCGTGTTTCCATTGACAGACTTTCTCAACAACATATCCGGTTTTACAGTCCGAAGAATACATGAATCTGCCATGAACGAACTCCCTTTCCATCTCCGTTGCCCTCGTCACAGACTCTCCGCATCAGCCAAACAATCAAAAATTTGATCCTTTAACACCTTCGCGACTCTCTTGGTCCTCCATCTTACTATTCTCTTCTTCGAAGATGGTCTCCAGTTTCGGCGAACTCGAACTTGTCTGCGGCCTTCTAATCAGAGGGGCGGGCGCAACCTCAACCCACCTCTGCAAATGCCTCATTTCCTTCGCCATCTCTGTGCCCGAACAGAGGTTTCGATGATCAGCTTAGGACGGTTAGTTAGAGGAAAGGAAAGAGAAAAAGAAAACACGGGAATCGAAAAATTCTCGACAAGGGAAGATCGAGATGAACTGGGCGACAGAGGAGAAGGGAGATCGCTGATGTTCTTTCTTGCAGAGAAAGGATGCTTGAGATTTTTCGCAGCGCGGTGAGTGAATCTTGGGCTTATAAAAGCGAGGTCTGAAATTAACTCAGAGCGAGAAAATTTTCGGAGATTATTTTTCGGGAAAGTTCGGAGCGTTTATAACGAGAACAACGTGCCATAAAAGACTGAGGCGGTGATCTTTAAGGTTTTATAAAATAATTTTATTATAATTATTTATTTAAAAATAAACTATTAAAATATTAAAAATACCTATCACGTGGTTTAGTGAGGGATGAGGATGGTGGCAAAGGAACGGCGGAGGAATGGCTGGCCGGTTGGCGCGGACGATCGGTCATGGGAGTCGTGCCGGCACCAAGGGATTGCAGCATTTGGGTAGACCGGCATGCGGATTACTTGGCTGGGTATGTAATTGTGTTACTGTAGCCGGATTATTAATAATTTAGGCCCTATTTATTTGTCAAAAATAATTTTATTAAAAGTATATATATTTTATTTTTTTATTAATTTGTTTACTTAAAACATTAATTTTTATATTTTTCAATGCTTAACATGTACAAATAAATAGATTTGATGTGTCTCTGGGTCCGGGTTCTCGTGTGAATTAGGGAGCAGTCGTATTCCTTAACAGGGTCGAATCGCGAACGGGTCCGGTCTTCACGTCTCTCAACCTGAGCTCTGCACACCATAAACTACAAATAGGAGGTCAGAGGATGGCGAAAGGTTGTCCCACCGTAAATACTCCGACGCTCAAATCAAAACTTTTTCCCAATGAATGGAAAGATGCGCATATGGAAGTAAACGTGATGAGAATGTAGAGATGCAGGAATGAGGGAAGTGTGTGAGATATTTGAAGGAGACTTGGGCTCCGTAGATTGCACTGCTATGAAATTGCTCACTATCGCCGTCGTAGGGAGGTGGTGGCTCGAGGGAAGAGAGTTGGGTCTTTCTCCTCGAAACTTTGAGCACTAGGCGAAGGATCGAATACTTCATCTCAGGTCACCACTTGGGCTCTTTCAGGGAAGTTTGAGGGAGGCTTTGGGAGTCGGAATCTCTGACAAGTGACTTGCCGGGATTCGTTGGCCGCTGCGTGTTGATGGTGGCCGGCGGTGTCAGTTGACGCCTTTTGGAGGTGATGAGACCATTATCGGGCGTGGCCAACGTAGGGCTGCTGACTTCACTTAGATTGGCTGAGCAGTTGATGGGGCGGCATGTGTTGCGGCTTATCCGCGTTGACCTGATCTCCCATTGACTGACATCTTCTGAGCTGGCGCCCCTTATGTTGGTTGCTCGTGGTTTTCTCTGCAAACACGTGCGCGCACGGATTAGCTATGCATTTGGGGTGCCAAGTGGGCCTTACTCTTGAGTCCCCTGGGACGTTGTCGCTGGGTTGGGCCCCTCTACTGATTGGACTCGCCTTCTCCCAACTAGGCCTCGTTGGCTTTGGCTCAAATTCATGCTAGACCCATCACTAGCCCCCATGCATGGAAATGGCATATTGTCGGGGCCTGGCATGCCAAAGGTGAGTCCCACCGTCTATCCACGTGGACTTCCTCGAGATGTGTTGGTCTTCGTCTTTCAAGGATGTCGTTCCTTCCCCAAGCGAATATACAACCTTTCAGAAATGTCGCAGGGATTCGATACTTTGTTGGGAAAGATTCGCCACCTGGGAATCGACTCTACATCGATGGCTTTCCTGTGCTCCGATTGACGGCCATCGAGTGGCATGCCTCCTCGGGAGCTCTTCAGGCCTTTGTGCGGCTATAAATTGAGTGGTTCCCAACCTAGATGGCTCACACTTGGCTCTCCTTTGGCGAAGCAATGCAAAGTCCTGGGCTTGTCCTGTGCCCATTGGAATTCAGCAAAGGAATCGGATGGGTCTGCGGGAGATTTCCTGTGACGAACTGGATCTCTTATAGGCTACTAATCACGTCTGTCAATAACAAAATGCAATAGAGGAATAAAACATATATAAATATTCACACAATAATTTATAATAACGCGCACACAGGATCTAAACTGACCGATCAACAAGTTGACCTCGTCTAGGCCTGTCACATATCTAAGTCGGCCTCATCTGAGTCAACCATATCTAGGTCAATCGCCTTTGAAGCAAAACCAATGCCACGAGAGATACCACTAGGAATCCAAAATACTTTAACCGTAATGCACTGTGGAAGTATACAAATATCCATTAATTTACATAGTGGAATCGTTTATAAAAAGTTTCCAAAAATGACCAAAATACATCAAAAGCCGATCCTTAAATTGCTACAAGAATCCAGATCAGCCCTCCAATCCTAAGCTAGTCCATCCGACTCTTGTCTTTCTCATCCGGTATGAACTCTTACTCGTCTGATGGTAAGAAAGCAACAATGAGTGAGCCAATTACTCATTAAAGTATAATAAGTAAAGACATGTATAATTATTACTTCAAAACGAATTCAAAAGAAAACGGGATAGAAACATAATGCATATGAGAACATAAAATATGGGCCGAAGACGTCTTTCATGAGTACCGATCCACTTTAAATTTGGATGTCATTTGTTTTATTCATAATTACCTTACCTTCAAATCATGCCGAAAACTCAATCATTTTTAGGGACCGGACGGGAGCGGACAACTTTGAGGAAGGATTGTGTAATCTCCACACAATCTAAGGCCGATCTTCTTATTCTACTCCAAGAGGTGGGCAGTCCTACCTTTCACCTGGCATGCGGGGCCATAGTCCAAAGATGTCACCAAAAGTTTTCCCGTGGCTCAGGGTCAGTCCTCGAATTATCACATAAATATCCTTGATCCAGTTTTTTAACCAAAACTTTAATAACAGTTACATTTTAGGCCTGCAGTCATTCTGCCATAACCAAATTTTTAATAATGGCTACATTTTAGACATACAACTATACGGCCATAACCAAATTTCTAGTAACGGTTATGTTATGGCCATTTTTATGATTGAAACATTCCGTGACAATATATATATTACATCGATATCCAGTTATGAATTGTCAATGTGGTACATCAACATACATCCGTTGCTGTTTGTTTTGACTTCCATGGATATCGCGCCTGCCGTGTGCTCTCCAGCCGCTCGAGCCCAAAATCTCGAAGCCCTGCCCTTCATGCGCTCGCTACCCACTCGAACCCAAAAACCAAAAGCAATGTGCTCATCGT
>JAOVVI020002429.1:0-20541 GCA_028571085.2 Nepenthes alata | reverse complement strand
TGGTTAAACGACATATTATATTAACAGTGAGCAGTATATTTTGCATCAAATTTATTTCTTATTTAAATATTTTATTATTGATTTGATAATTAAAAGAATGATCTTAATTATTAAAATCATAATTTATTATTATTTTTTAATTACACTTTGATTTAGAGTTAGATTTCTTTGAAAGAGGAGCTGGCGATTTAACTATGATAACGAATATACATGTAAATTCATGAATACTTTGAGAAGAGTGTGAGATTTTTGTTTCCTTTAAGAAGTAGGATATTACTTATTTTTTTATTTATAGAATTAAAATTTAATAATTAAAATTTAAAAATAAAAAAATATTAAAAATAATTATATTTTTTAATCTTTTTATAATATTAGCATTAATGGTTACGAGAGAACGAAATGACCAAATCACCCAGAAGTCTTCAGCAAGGCTTTGTTTTGGGGGGTATATTTTCTGCAAGGTTTATGGTTCTTCTTGACGTGGCCGCTCGCTGCCCATCTCCAGAACCTTCCACAAAACTATCACCCCCTGAACCCTACTAAAACCCTCCGACCCCTCCTTCCCTCTTGCTAAGCCGCTTACCCTTACTAGAATTGTAATCGGAGCAATTCTATCTCCTTCTCCGACCAACTCTAGTTTATACCCGCCCTCTCTGAAATGCACAGGGTCTACAGAAGCTCGGTGTCTGCTCTCTTGCGCCACGGTGGCGCACGTTACAGAAATGCGGCAGCTTCCATCTCCTCTGTCAGTTTCCCCGACGTCACTGTAAAGTTTCTAACCCTAAGTTAATTCATTGGCTCGGATTTCCATTTTAATGTAAATGCTTCCTTCTGCGTTGTTACTGTTGAATTCTATTTGTGTTTTGACTCCAAATGCTTTGGAAGAGTAAAAGTTCTTTGGTTGGTTTCTTTAAATTGTTAAGCATGATTGCCTCTCAATTTAGTACTGGCGTGTTTGAACTGTTTATAATTTCACGGATGAGTGCACGAGTGCTCTTTCATGTAAGACAAAAATCGATTGTCCATATGAAATATCACTTATAGATCGAATACAGAATCAAGGGCCAAAATCATAACCTCTCGTCGTTAGTTATTTATATCAGTTGCTTGAATTACTTTAAATATCTAAGGTGGTGACTATCATTTATGGTGGAAGTAGTTGATTATGTAGATACCCAAAATAAGGAAACTTTGAACTAATCAACCGGTTGATTTTTTTTTAATACAGAAAAAATAAAAGTTTCGTTGCTCTCATTTTCTTTTGGTTTATGATTCGTTTCTGATGGACCAAGTACATTGAGAAATGACTCTTCATCATAGATATACTAACCATTCGCTACCAAGTCATTTAGTTTTTTTTGTTTTTGGTTCCTCCTCGCTGCTTTCTTTCTGAAGCACCCATTTTCATCCTATCATGGGTATTTCTTCTTCTTACCTCTTTTTTGCGTAAGTGGGTAATCTCATGCTTATTAAGATTGAACTTCTACTACAAGATGAATATGCATGCTTTTGATGAAAAGTCATCTAAACCTTTAGAAATGAGTGCATCCGAAAATTCCCGGAAGAATTAAGCTTCAAACCTTTTTATTTTTCAATATTAATTGTTAAAAAAGTATGCATCCTGTGCAAGCTGTGTGTTCCCAGACTTGCCGACCCTGTGCTCTGTGTTATGGCCTTTGTTCATGTGTCCTATTTATTTCTTTTTGTAAATATGAGTGTAACTAAAGGACAAAGCAATACCATAATATGGGAATCGGCTTTAAAACAAATGAGAATTTTTAGCATACAGAGTTTTGATCGAATCCCACATTCTCATTTATTGGCATTAATTTCTCCTATAAGATGTCCTTCAAATCTGTAACTTCTAACAGGCTGAGTCCAAGCATAGATGGTACTCTTCATTGACGGCCAATAAATATTACTCCTATGGGTCTGTTACACACTTTTATCTAAGAAATGGCTCCCTCTTGGCCAACCGATATGAGTCCACTGCAGCCGCATCTGATACGCCGGATGCTCCTGCTGAGAAGTATGAGTATCAAGCTGAGGTTCGATGCTTCTTCCATTGGGTTTGGTTAAGATTTCATTGTGTTGGATGATGCAATTAATTATTGTCATTGCCTTCTGCTTCCTGGCAGGTTAGTCGCCTGATGGATCTGATTGTCAACAGCCTGTACAGTAACAAAGAAGTGTTCCTCCGAGAGCTTATCAGGTCCTTATTGTTTTCTCAAACCGTCTACCAATTGCATGTATCATCCAATAATTTTTTCTTTGCACAGTCAGGTTAATTGCCTTATTGAATCATATGAAGTCAACTGCTTTGGACATGGGTCTTTCTTCGGTTCGAACATATTCCTCAATGTTGAAAACTTAGGCCCTGTTTACAGCTATTAAGAAGTGCTGAATTGTTGCAACTTGCAAGTGTCAAATTTGTTCGTAATAATTAGTAAGGGTTTGTTCAGATCATTATTAGCTGTGCTAAAAACTAGTTTGTTGAAGATGGTGAAAGACGGGCAGGGATGCTTTCCTTTAGCCCCTCATTCACTAGAAGTTTATGAATATTTTGATTCTTGATTGAATGCCCCTGAAATCTAGTTTTCCGTACCATTTTCTTAACGAATTATGAACTGTAGCTTGCACGGTTTTTAGCCTAGTTGATGAGGACAAATTGGGGCTTTATAGTTTGATACGTGATCATGAGTTTAAAATCTATTATTATATGCCTGGATTTATCTGGTGCCTGCCCTTTATGAGGGAGGCTATTTGTCAAGAATTTATTCCTTGTCCACAAAGTGGAGGTTGGAAATTATTTGGTATATAAAAAAAAAAAAGAATTGTTTGACCTCATTACCCAACAAGGCGGTGCATTGGTGATGGTATTTTCTGTACTTATTACTGAAGGCGGCATAAACAAATGCAAAAAAAAAAAAAAGCAAGATAATGAGTCATGAAAGCTCAATGATGCTTGATTTTAGATTGCTCATCTAATCAACTACCCTCAAACAAAATGATAAGCAAGATAGGAGTGAGCACTATTAGCTTACTAAGTTCATCATTTTGTTTTACATTCCTTGAACTTATTATATACTATCCTCACTTAGATATAATTAGTATAAGTATATAGAATTTGAAGCAACATAATGAGTCATGAAAGCTTAATGATGTTTAATTTTAGATTGCTCATCTAATCAATTATGCTCAAACAAAATAATAAGCAATTTAGATGTGAGCACTATTAGCTTACTGAATAAAGTTGGAGAGGGAGAGAGAGAGAGAGAGAGAGAGAAATTGCACACACTTTATACTGGTTCAACACAATGGCTAACGTCCACTATCACTCGTAGGATTTCAACAATTCTGCTAATCAACTCTGTGCTTTCTGACCTCTATACAAAAATTGTGTTCTCTTCAACTTTGTATATGTGGTCAAGGATCTCTTCCAAAAACTCAAAATTTTCAGCATTTGCCAACCTCAGATCTAGATCTATTTCTCCGAGTGGAGGGGGAACTGAGGAGAAAACTGAGAACTTCAAAGTTTTTTCCAATTCCACCGCCATTTTATTGAAGGGTAATGTGGTTGAGTTTAGATAAAATGGAAGAAAGCAAGCAGGGAAAAAAGGATGATACCCACTCCCTAATCTAATAAGATTTTGATTAGACTTCATGGATGATGCCGATGCCAATTTGTTTTGTTTTCTTACAAAGTCAGTGAAAGCATGATTGCCTATTGTTATTTGTTAGAGATGTCACAATTCACTCAATTACATAGTACATACCCATGAATCATAGATTGAGAAAGTCAATGTTGTAAAAAATCAATGCGTAATGACTAATAGTTTAAGAAATAACACTTGAATTGATCAAGTTCCCAAGTATGGACACCCCAATTCTGGAAATTGATGCCCATTTTCCATTCAATAGTGTCTGTAAGCTAAAATGTGCATTTGGATTGTTAGGCATGCTTTATTTATTGGCCCAACAAAGAGTACTCACAAAGTAATATGGTGTGATTATGCCACTGACTAAGGTAACATCACCTAACAAAATTGCCACTATGAAAGCATAAGTACAAATGGTTTCCCTCGCGGTCCTATGCAAAAGTTGAGGTAAAATTTATCTCCCTAATGAAACAAAATTTATTGCATTAGTATGAGAAAATAAAACAATTAATCAGCTGCACATATTATTTTCTCACAACAAAATAAATGGAAAGGAAGCCATGTGACCGAATATCAATGGTGCATATTTAACCTCACAAGTACATGAAGATTCGATATAGTTTTTTCTATAAATTGGATATTGCATCCACAGGACGTTAATTTTCTACTCAAAACTATTTTTGTAACTATTTAATGTCCTAAAATGTCAAAAAAAATTAAATGCTGAAGTTGTGATAATGGAATGGCTGCAAAAATTGCTGTATGAACATGGAGTTACTTAAAATTTCAAAAATTTTATTTGCAAAAAATTTTAAATTACTAGAAATTAAAATGTTTATAGTGGTACCATCGTTTGACAGCGATAAAAATTGAAGGGCTAAAATTTAAAGTTAGAAATTAAAAATTGTAAGAGCGTTGGTGGTTTAGACATTCAGAGTTAAAAAAAATAAAAGGATAGGAAATAAAGTTCGAGAAATTAAGTAATAGAAATTGAATGTTTCAAGAGTGATAGTGATTCGACCATCCAAGGCTTAGAAAATAAAGGGACATATATAAAGTGCAAAAAATTTAATGATAGAAACTTAAAAGTTACAAGAGTAGTGGTTGCTCAACCATCTAATATTCAAAAAAATAAAATAATAGTAAATAAAATACGAGAAATTAAAATATAGAAATAAAAGTTGTTGGAGGATTAGGTTGTCTAGCCATGATGTGTTAATTCCTATAGCACAATGCATTATAAAACTATAATGATTCGATATCAATATAAAACTAAACTAGCCGGCAAAAGTAGGATGAAAACTAAATAGAAACTGGCAGAGTCCTACTGATCTTGAAATAAATTTAATATTAAATTGAAAATTGAAGATACAAAATAATGAACCAGTAACAGAGTCTGTTACAAGAAAATATCAAAATTTTGGAGAAAAACTGATATCCTGAACTTTCCCTCTCTTTTTGTGCTGTGCAGGGGCACAGACAAAGACCCCCTCTTCTGCTGTATGGGGACTTCCTCCAGCTTCCAACTCTCCTCTTTTTATAGAGGGGAGTAAGTGGTGCCCTTTTTTAATTTTAATTAATTTTTTTAACACACACACACACACACACATACACATGTTTCAATCCTCCTCAAATTTTAGTGGAACTGACTTATCTTCTTTTCCTTGCTCCTCCAACTGATTAATTGGGATGACAAAATGAAGGTTTCATTTTCTCTATTTGTATGCTTTTATTCTAAAAATTCTAAGGGTTAAAAATTGCACAACAACAGTACGTATTTTAATTATGTAATTTAAATAAATATTGTTAGAATAACAATGAATAATTGGGACAAAAAAAAAAATACAAAAATCAGTGTTTATCACCCCAAATTAGAGTGAGTTCTTGTTTGTATAGTTTGCTTTTTAGAGCAGAGATCTAGTAATGCAAAAATTTATATGATGAAGTCAAATCATTTTTCAATTTGTCAAAAACCCAATCCCCTAGGATAGTGCCAATGCATGCATGATTTACTTTGGAACACCAATATTAAACAAGGTAACTTTGCATTTACCATATACCTGATTATAAATTTATAATTCCATTTCAAGATGAGTGAGAAATTGAGACTTCTACACAGTCATCTGGATTTGATTCTCCATGAAGGCATACCATTTAGTTCCTACATCATCAGCATTTTGAGCATGCGACTATCATTTTAATTTGCCATCATATCTTGGGGTTGACATGGATTTTAAACTTGAAAAAAAAAATGTAGATAGAGGATAAGTGTGAAAATATGGGTTGGCCTGTGATGTGGAGAAATAATTGTTGTGAAGTTTTGAAAAAAAAAAGGTAGAATGGTATAAATGAGCTGTACTAGACTTGACACAATCAAAATTGCCAATAATCAATAAGTGCTAAGGGAATAAATTACTAACAGGCATAAGTGAAGAGATTAAGAGCCAGAAGTATCCAACTTATATGATCTTGATTCTGTAGGTAGGTGTATTATTCATAGTCTATATTAATTGAATTCATCGGCAATTAGTCATATGAGAAGTGAACTGAGAAAATAACAACTTTAAATTTTCATAACTGGCATATTGCTGGTCAATTAATATCTCACAACTTTAGCATGGATGCATCAGACTGTTCTTTGGGATGGAGACTTGATGATATCATAATTAGTTATATTCCTGGCGTCTTACATGAGATCTAAATAGGATTACTTGAACTGTTCATCATCTGGAATTGACGTAGAATATATTTTCTTTGTGCAATTACTTGTGGTAAGTAACATCAAAATGGTTTTTTTATTATATAGTTACCTTTGGTCACTTCATTATCTTGATCCTCCTCTCTAGATGAACTCTCAACTGATTCAACTCAAGCAAGAATAGTTGATTCAATAGTTGTGCCTTTAGACTCTTTCTACTGTCAAGCGATTGTAGGTGTCTATCCTCTTATAGCCATCTCTTTAAATCTTTGCTCAAAGAATCCCATCTGTTACGTAATCCTGAAAGAGGAGCAATTTGATCTTCTTCATCGAAGCTAATGATTTAAAATGACCAGGTTTCAAGCATAGAATGTTGCCAAGATTAGTTGAAATAGTCATTTCAATGTTTGAAACTATTGCAATCAGAAAAGGGAGAAAATTCTTTTTATTGCATGTGAACTGTAGGTCACTTGGTATCTGGACATCAGTTCCATAATATTCCATCAGCATTGGTGTATGTGAATTGCAAAATGGGAAATTGTCACTTTTTATTTGGCCAAAGATAAAGGAAGAGATTTGGCAGTAACTGTCTTGGGATGTGTGGGAAAAGAATTGAGTTGACATGATGAAGAAGTCTGTTTTTTCTACCACGTACTTGAAAAAGATAGGAATAACCTGCATTCTTTTGAAAGCCAGTTGCGATAGCAATCTCAAGAGAAATAGATTGTAGGGTTGATCATCTAGCATGCGTTCATGAGCCTACGATTGAGAGTCTGGGATTGCATTTGAGTGGAGATAGCATTGCGATGGTAGTGATTATTTTAGATTTGTTGTTTTGAAACATTCAGAGTATA
Source organism: Nepenthes alata (assembly GCA_028571085.2). Classification (NCBI taxonomy): domain Eukaryota; kingdom Viridiplantae; phylum Streptophyta; class Magnoliopsida; order Caryophyllales; family Nepenthaceae; genus Nepenthes; species Nepenthes alata. Next base: position 13,330 of record JAOVVI020002429.1, on the reverse strand, counting down.
TAAATGTAACACTTGCCCAAAAAAGAAAAGAAATGCAAATAAAAAGTTTGTATGTTCCTTTTTTGTGGAAATTTAAGATTTTGATGTCTTGTTGATATGCTTAATCAGCCTGTTATTTGGATCCACAGCAATGCAAGTGATGCACTAGACAAGCTGCGGTTTTTGAGTGTGACAGATTCGGGGCTTTTAAAAGATGCAGTTGATCTTGATATCCGTATACACACTGACAAAGATGACGGGATCATTACAATAACGTATGCTTCAGACCCAATGATCCCACTTGTTTAATGCAGTTTTATCCAACTCTTTTTGACCTTTTCCTTTGTTATCCTGAAGTGATACAGGTATTGGTATGACCCGTCAAGAACTTATTGATTGTCTTGGAACCATAGCACAAAGTGGAACTGCAAAGTTTCTGAAGGCGTTGAAGGTGCTAAGCTATCTAAACTTTTTTTTGAAGTGCCATAGGCAGAGTTATTTATATGCTCGAGTGGATTTTTGTTTCACAGGACAGCAAGGAAGCGGGTGCAGATAACAATTTGATCGGACAATTTGGTGTTGGATTCTATTCAGCCTTCCTAGTGTCTGATAAGGTATCAGTATGTACTTAGAGAATATTTAAACAGTCCCTCTCTCTCTCTCTCTCTCCCTCCTTTTCTTTTCCTGTTGGATATTCCATCTTCTAATATATATATATATATTCATGTTTCAAGGTGGCTGTGGCTACAAAAAGCCCAAAATCTGATAAACAGTTTGTATGGGAAGGAGAGGCCAACGCTAGCACGTATACGGTCAGGGAAGAGACAGATCCAGAAAAGCTTCTTCCCAGAGGGACCTGCATCACTTTATATCTGAAGGTTTGCTTAGTAGAACTGCCTCTTTTGAGTTGCTTCCCTGTCCCCTTTGTGAAATCTCATGCTAAACCTTTGTGTGCTAATATTATCTTAAATTCAGCGTGATGACAAAGGACTTGCACATCCGGAGAAAATTCAGAAGCTTGTGAAGAATTACTCACAATTTGTTTCGTTTCCCATATACACTTGGCAAGAGAAGGCATTCACTAAGGAGGTATGCATGGCTTTTAAACCCTTCCCCTAGTTTTCTGTTGTTCCTTTTTAAGCAAAATCTGCCTGTGTGATATGTTTCAGTTTTTCAGTGGTTGTTTATGTAGTGTGTATACACCATATTGGAAGAATTTCCCTTGTGCATAGGCATGGCCTCATATTACATCATGATATTTCCCAGGTTGAGGTGGATGAAGATCCAACAGAAGCCAAGAAAGATGGGGAAGATGATAAACCTCAGGTAATCTTGCTTTTGTTCTGCATATTTTGGATTTAAATTATCCACCTCAAATGAGGAGCCTGGGACTACTATATGTTGTGAACAACTTGGTTTCTGCCTTTTTTTTTAACAGAAAAAAACCAAGAAAGTTGTTGAGAGGTACTGGGACTGGGAACTTACAAATGAAACTCAACCACTATGGGTGAGAACTAATTCTTGCCAATGTGTTTGTGCTCTGAAGTTACTATTTCCTGGAACAAGCTAAGCTAAGCTTCTATTGATTAATGCAGCTGCGCAACCCGAAAGAAGTTAATACAGATGAATATAATGAGTTTTACAAGAAGACCTTTAATGAATACTTGGAGCCATTAGCATCGTCGCACTTCACAACTGAGGTGAGACATTTGATCAAGTTCATTGAGGTTTTTTTAATGATAATTTTAATTTTATTTGTTGTTAGTACTAGAAAATTAAAACTAAGTTCATGAGTGTAAGGATAGCTCTATGCATGAGGTTTCTAGTTTCCGAAGTTTCTTGGAAAGGTGCATGAACCTAACTGGTTCCTGAACAGTATGATTTTTTTTTTTTTACCGTTGGGCTCTGTGTCACTGTGGATTACCTTTGTTATCCTCGGCATAAGAGAGGATATGTTATTATAGAATATTTGTGTCATTGTAAATCTTTGTGTGTATCCTTGTGTTCAAGGATTTTGCTCTGCTTTTCTGCTAATTGAAGTTTTGATTCCAGGGTGAGGTGGAGTTCAGGTCTGTTCTCTATGTTCCATCCATTGCACCACAGGGAAGAGATGATATAATTAATTTTAAGACAAAGAATATAAGGCTTTATGTTAAGCGGGTTTTCATTTCAGATGACTTTGATGGAGAACTGGTAAGAAGAGTGCTAAATTGTCTACAGAATCATGTGTGGATTGATAATTGGTGACCTTGTTCTGATTGTTTCACTTTCTGCTGTAGTTCCCTCGTTATTTAAGCTTCATCAAGGGTGTTGTGGACTCCAATGACCTTCCCCTTAATGTCTCCCGTGAAATTCTCCAAGAAAGTCGAATAGTAAGTATATCAAGCTCTTCCTATTTTATTTGTTTGAAAAATGGCTTCTGGCTACTTCTATTTTAGTGTCAGTTTTATACTTCATCTTTCTATAATTTTCTATCTGCAGGTAAGAATTATGAGAAAAAGATTAGTTAGAAAGGCTTTTGACATGATACTTGGAATCTCTATGAGTGAGAACAGAGAAGTATGTTGACATTGCCCATACTCGTTCATCTGTCTTGCTTTATATATTCTTCCATCTGTGGCTATACACACACTGCTTAGTGTGTTTCCCTGCTTGTGTTCTCACACATTCTTGATCAGAGTAGAGTCCATGATAGTATTTACAAGGAATTATTCTTCTGGAATTCCTTTTCATAACTTTCTCATTACGTGAACATGTATTCACTTGGTTGCAAAGAATCACGAAGTGACTGTTTAATAAGTGGAAAACTGATACTGCTTTCTGAAAATTTTCTAAAAAATGGAAACTTTTAAAAACAATATGTTCAAATCTGTCTAGTTTTTCATTTTAAATACTAAAAAACAGAATTTTTTATTTTTTAATTTTAAATTGAATTTAGGAAAGCTTAAGAACATCAAAAGGGTTTTTTTAAAGAATTTTTCATTGACCAAAAATCAAAGTTTTTCACAATTATTTGAATATACTCATACAATTATATTTTAGGAATTTGTATTTATGTAAATATTATTTTATAGGTTTACAAATATGAATATATGTCATGGATGAAATTTTCAGTATGGATCACAGTCGTATCGTTATTGGATTTATTAAACAATATGTGTTGATATTTAACATATCGAAAGGAAGAAATTCTTGAAAATTATAAGTTGATAGGGTTATATTGGTCTATACGAAAATATATTATGATATTATCAAAGTATCGAAAAATATTGGTATTGGCTGATACTAATACATATTGACAGATATTTACATCCATGATATATGCATTTTATAAATAATGGAATTTTGATCCAATTCATGACGAAATTTATTTGTATTTTATTTTTTTCATTTATCCAAAATTTTTATATAAGTTGTTAAATTGATATGAATTAAACTTTGTAAATTTTGCAACACAATTATATCTTGTAATATTTAAAACTAAAGTTTGTTCTTTTAGTTAATATTTAGATTTTTTGATAATGATAATATTTTGTTTACTATTCAACATTTCATATGACTTAAGTAGATATTGTACATTGTTAATTTAATGGAAAAATTAAGCTAACTATATTACTATAATTAGGAGGATTATCATTATTAAGAATTGTGTGTCATTAATATTTACTTTGCCTTATTGATGATTATATACATAGATAAGACCATAAAAAAAAGTTTAGTATTAGTAGATTTAGACTCGAATTATTAATTTGGCAATGATAAAATTAAATATGGGTTTGTATTATTTGCTTAATAAGTTTAGCTCAAATGAATTGAGTCCACACTTTTAACAGAGCCATAGTTAATAATTCAACATTGAGTACCTTTAATACATTATGATATATGTAGACAAGTATTATTTATATAATAGGTTATAATTAAAAATCACATTCGATATAAGATTTGCTATTATGCAGTATTTGTGACCTTCGGTAACTTGGAACAACTATCAAAAATTGAGTTTGATTGGTTAATTTACTATAAATGAATATACTAAGTAAATTTATCAATTAATTTTTGGATTAATAATTTTTATCGTATGTCAGATAGTTGATGATAATTATTAATAAACATTAACTTGGTAAAATGTTCAAGCTTTTAATAAAAACAAAGGAATGTATTTTCCAGGGAAGTTGTGAAAATAGAACTGGGAAAGGAAAAGAAAGTTAAAAAATGGAAAACATAAAACTGTTTTTCCAGCTTAACAATTCTTGATCTTTTATGATAAGTTTCTCTTTGTTTTGTCATTATTGCATTTCCTTTCTGTGTTGTTCTGTTGCAGGATTATGAGAGGTTCTGGGAGAACTTTGGTAAGCATCTAAAATTGGGTTGTATTGAAGACCGTGAAAACCACAAGCGTATTGCTCCATTGCTTCGGTTTTTCTCTTCTCAAAGTGAGGAGGAGATGATCAGCTTGGATGAGTATGTTGAGAATATGAAACCTGACCAGAAGGATATCTATTACATTGCAGCAGATAGTGTGGCTAGTGCAAAGAATACTCCATTCTTGGAGAGGCTTTTGGAGAAAGATCTTGAAGTAAGCGATTTCTGATAATGGCTTTTTAGTTTGGATTTTCAGCCTTTTGTGCCTGTTTTCATGAATGTTGTGTTCTATTATAGGTGCTTTTCTTAGTTGATCCAATTGATGAAGTTGCTATCCAGAATCTGAAATCATACAAGGACAAGAATTTTGTTGACATTAGCAAGGAAGACTTGGACTTGGGTATGTTAATGAAAGATTTTTCGGCTTTAATTTTGATTCGTCAAGTTTCCAAACCCGGGGAAAAAAAGGCATTTGAGTCCTGTCAAAAAAAATTGCAAGGCAAAGCGTCTTCAAATTTGTAGTTATTGGGAAAGCTTATTCAGCTTGATTGAGCACTTTGTTCCTTTTGTTGAAAATGTGGGTTTGTTTGAGGCAGTTTTAAATTTAGGGATTTCATGTTCCTTCACTTCTATTCCGGCCAAGCTTGAGGTGGACTCCAACTTTGGCTTGCAATTGCTTAGGCGTTGGTTATTTGTTCAGCTTATTTGAGTTCTTATCTTTCAGGTTTGGAAAGTAAAGTTTAGAGGTTGTGTTTAATTTTTGTCAAAGTGGAATCTGGGAGGATCCTGGTGGTGAAGAAGGTGCTAGGCTTCCTAATTTCACAACACCGAATGAAGAGGTGTGAGTTGAGATGAGTGACTATCAACTATCTGGGTTCTAGTTTTGAAAGTTGGTATTCGTCTTTTTGATAGTCAGTTTGAGTTTGATCCTCTTTTTATGAGAAGTTAAATATCTTCAGTCATTTTAGTCATTAAGTCAGTTTGAGTTTGAGTTTGATCTAAATGCTAGTGCCAATGTCACGGTATACATTTTACTCATTTTACTCGGGGAAAATTGACTGTGGGGCACTAAGATTTCCCATGCCATGGATAAGGATAGTTTTCCTTGTAACTCTACTAACAACTAAAAAAAAGAATGAAGCACGCTCATCAAAGCAAAATGCGGCAAGGAAAAATGAAGGAAATTCATGTACTGACCCATTGCCTCCATCCCATAGAAACCTCGGTTCGAACAAGAGGAATATGCCACGCTAATGTGTCTTGAATCTCAAGGTCAGATTCTCAACTTGAGGATCCAAAAGTTTGTACCTGATATTTTGTTTTACAATTCAATCTTTCTCAATGGATCCCATGTTGTTCAACTTAACTCAGAGGCTCATGTATCCCCTAGCCAAGTAAATAGCAACATATTGATTGGTTCATGGCATCTAGCTCTCTATTGAGCTAGCGCTCACACCATTGATAGGTTTCTTTACCTTGCTAGGTGTATGTGTATATCCGGTCATTATCTTGCACCTTTACACAAGTAGTCTTGCTCCAAGTCATCGTCCGGGACTCAATAGCCCACAAGTGTACACTTGTGCCTATGACACGCTGTCCTTGACAACTATGCTCTTTTGCCGTGTGCCCAATAGTGGTTTTGACACTCATGAAAGCAGTTCCATGACAAATCTTGATCACTATACATGATAACATGAACCGAATCTCATGTCTCATTAAGTAACATGCTTGATAGCCTTGATATTAATTCCACATTGCATGATGTCACCTATTCCGTGCTTACCACATTCCTAGAGTTTAGTTGGCTTGAGGCACGCAGGTTACCTTTTACCTTAGAAGGCTATTCCCTTATCACATAGGCTGTCCTGTCTTGGTTGGACCAAACTCGGCTTCCAGCCTTGTGGAGACCCTATGTTGGCCTTGTGGCATGCCCTATGGTCCATCCTCCTTCATAGGGTAGCTCATTTTGGTGATATTTATTGCTCGGTGCACTATGATAACCCCATAGTGATGGAGAACTGACAGTCCCCCATATAGAGAGTTACAGGCTTTTATGATAATATTGATAGATGTTGAAATCCTTCAACTATCACGTTGGCATATTTCTATGAGCCGATAGAATGCTTTGAGCTGACTTTGGGATTCCATTTTTTCACCTAAGAACTACTTAAGTCTTCTAGGTGCTCGAGAAAATGTCCTTAACCTCGGAGGACTTATTCACCCTGCCCCCATGTCAGAACCTTCTGTGTTGTCACTCCATGTTGATAACCCGCGACGTAGTCATCCATGTCACCATCACATTAGAGTTGCATCTATTGTGTCGCAAGCACACCAGGGTAGTTTTGATTTCATGGGTTTAATTGTGGAAAAATCCTCTCTACTATGCAAAGTTAAGGCTGTGTCTATTTCTCTCAAATTCCATGATGCGGGAACCTTGTGCACTGAGGCACCTTTACTTCCCAATGCAATGCACTAGCATTGTTGTTTTCATGATTCAACCAAGTATGATATGCTGATTTTGAAAGGTATGTTAAAATTGATTTTTCAGCTTTATTAGAGCCATTGGTGGTTGAATTTATTGATGTGGTCAAATGTTCTCATATGGCTGTTCATCATTTGTTTGGATGAAGGGGTGATGTTTTGAGCGACAGTTTGATGAGGTTAGGGTTGGAGAACACCATCGGAATTTGCTAATGAAAGATTTGTAGTTGCATTGGTTGTGGCTTGGAAGAATTGTTGGATGGTGTTGCTGTGTTTGGGCCATTGCTGATTGTTGCTGTGGATGCTGGAACGATTGTTGTTAGTTCTGGTACAGGAAGGTTGTTTGATAGGCTGGTGAGGGTCAATATGAGAAACAACTGAGAAATGATAGGTTCTCTCCTTCCTGCGTATTGATAAGAAAACAGAGCAGGAGAACGAATTTAATATGACAGTATTGGATTTGGTGCCTGATGAAGAGCATAGTGCGAATGACAAATTTAGTAATTTGCTAAAATATTGAATTGTGGAGGTCGGGATTGAGAGCCATAAGAATAAGAACAGAAACATTAGGAGCATGAGAAGGGATTGGCTGCTTAAAGATGAAATAGTGGATGTCTGCACATTTTAGGTTTGTCCCTTTTGATTCAGGATGTTAAACTTAGATTTCAAAATGAGAGCTTGGAGCAGTATGGTGCCATACAGGTAAGGACAAAGGGAAGATGATATAGCTTAAAAGCTTCTTTGCCACCTTAATTATGATAAGGAGCCATGGGTTTCTCGATTTTGCATCTACTTTTTGAGCCTGTGCCGCAGAGGAGCTTTCTTTGATGTGGTATTTTGGTTTCTTGCTTTTTCTGTTTGCCTTTTGGGAGGCCTTGGCCTTTCCTTTTTTTTATAATGATCATTGTGAATGATGGATTTTTATATTTGTTTGATATTTTGTTTCTTGCTTTTCTCGTTAGGCTTATAGGAATCGCAGTGTTTGTTTTTCTGTGATTTTATTTGGGAAGTTATCTATGGTGGCACCGGCTGTCTGATTTTACATTTTTACTTATCAATCCAAGTAACAGAAAGCACTGATATAAAAAATGACCATGCTGGGTGCTGATTAACAGGGGGAACCAAGTATTAAATATTTCATTCTATTCATTTTATCTAATCATTTTTTCTGGTCTGGTTGAACCAATTTATTTTCGGCAATATTGATTTGTAAGTGATGCACTTGAATTTTTTTCTTCGGGGGTATAAAAATGGTAGCCTTGAGCATAAGGCTTCCGCATGATGCAATCTGGGGAGGGATCAGATGGACATATGCTACCCTGCATGATCCTATTTTGGAGGCATGATCCACTTCATTGAATCATATTGCAGGAGACAAGAATGAAGAGAAGGAAAAAGAGTTGAAGCAAGAGTTTGGCCAAACTTGTGACTGGATAAAGAAACATTTAGGTGACAAGGTTGCCAGTGTCCAAATCTCAAACCGCGTGAGCACCTCTCCCTGTGTTCTCGTTTCGGGGAAGTTTGGTTGGTCAGCCAACATGGAGAGGTATGACATCCTTTCGGTACTGTGCAGCATGTATAATATTTGGGCATATCTTTAATCAAAATTGCATGCATGCAGGCTGATGAAGGCGCAACATACAGGCGATGCATCTAGCCTGGAATTCATGAGAAGCAGGAGGGTGCTTGAGATTAACCCTGAGCATCCAATTATTAGAAGCTTGCATGTATGTTTAATTCGCTTTGTCGGTATTTTGTTTGATATCTTTTTGACAATTTCTTATGCTAATAACATTTATTGGTGATACAGGCTGCATGCAAGTATGGCCCAGATGACGAAGCAGCCCTCAGAGCAATCGATCTCTTGTACAACACTGCGTTGATCTCTAGTGGTTTCACGGTGAGTATTCTTTCTTTGGATTCAAACTTCAATGCATCTTTTGCCCGGGTTATGACAAATGCATCTCGGCTTTATATAATCTCTGTTGTCAAATATCTTCCCAAAAAGAAAGTCTCGTTCAGTACTTGCAGAGAATCTCAGAAGTTTCATGTGCATCCATGCATGCAGTTTTTGTTTTCTAATTTTACATGTCACTTATCATATTTGTAACTCTTTGACATGCATTCCACTTCCCGTCCAAAGAATAGTTGTTCAGCGAGTAAGCTGTTATTTACATACGTTCTCTTTAATTGTGATCTGGCTGAAAGAAGCAATGGGTAATGTGACCTCTTAACAGACGTGTTGTTGTTAAAGGTCCCCTTAGTATTGAGACTTTTATGCCTATCCGACGGTCGGGATAAAAGGTTGAGTAGATAAACGGTGTAAAGGGCATCGGGTGATTGAAACTGATATTCAATCTCTATCCATCCAATTTGTAAATCCTGGTGCAACACTAAGATTGTTTTATTGTGATCTATGAGTTACGGGATCAAACTACAGAAACAACAAAACAATTCTGCCATTTTTGTTTTTGTATGGACCGTTGAATCGAAGGCTTTCCTTGTTGCAGCCTGAGAATCCGGCACAGCTTGGGGGAAAGATATATGAGATGATGGGCATGGCTCTCTTAAACAAGTGGGAAGCACGGTATGATGTCCGGGAACCTGTGACTCGATCGCCAAATCCGGAAACCATTGAAGCCGAGGTGGTCGAGCCTGTTGAAGCCGGTGGTCAGAAGTAGAGACCATGAATTCACTTGTTTGCCTTCAAATACTCGAGATCCCTTCTTGCCGCATGTTACCATAGGATTCATATAGACAAACGTTACTGTGATATTTGAAGTTACATGGGTTTAATGCTACGACTTCATTATTCCTTTATTGATGGTTTAATACATATATTAAATAAAATTAAAATAATCTTTATTGACAATTTGCTAATATTTTAATTAAAAACTATTATTACAAACGGTGATCAGCAATTTGATAATAAATAATCAACAATAATAACACATTTTAAATGGCCCAGTCAAGCCTGACCTACGGAGAAGTTCACCTGCACTCAAAAGAACTGCTAACTGGGAAATGTAAAACAATATTTTTAATGTATTTAACTAGGTTATAATTAAACTAATTGTTATTGTAATATTTTTATTTGGATAAGTGTAAATGGACCTATGATAATGATGATGGTGGTGACGATGGTTGAAGAAGGAGAAGAAAACCGTTGGAAGAAAAGGGTGGCGGAAATCGGTGGAGGATGAATTTGTGACTTTCGAACACAGAAATTTATTTGGCTAACCTCAAATGTTTACAGTGAAATTATGTGTGAAATTATGAGAGTTATGAATGAAAATAGTTAGATGGTAAGAAATAATAAAGGATTAGTAAGAACATGCCAAATTTAGAGTTAATTAAGTGAAATTTAAATAAGAAAATTGCAACAAATAGGGTATTTGATTAGGTGGATTAAGATCAGTATGTTATAATATCAGTCGAATTGAAATTAATTATGACATTAATTTTGTTCACATGTGAATGCAAGATAAGTTCTTCAATGAAATAAAATTGTGTTTTTGTTTGGAGAAAAGTTTATGAAAATGGTCTTTTTATAATGCCAATTGTATTAATTATATATCTAATTTTCAAAAATTCCCATACTACTGTTATTCGATAGCATCCTTATAGCAACCACCCTCGTGTGCCTTTCGTTCTCTCTGGTTCAGGTAGTTTGCGCTCCTCTTCCATTACTGCCCGCATCGATGATCACCACAACGACCACAGTATCTCTCCGTTCCAAATTAGAAAGATCTAGGGAGGAAAATTGAAGAAACTATGAAAATTCAAGTCACACTTCACGTCAGATTGCGAAACCATTGGTGACATTATGAAAATTGATTTTCCGTTTGTCTGCATGAACGAAAATTTATGAACTTTGGGATGCGGAAATGGAATTGGATGCCTAATTGATATATGGCGCTACGACGATTCGATCGAACAAGAGTTAGTTTACGGATTTGGTTGCGGTTGTTTCACCAATGGCTAAGATTGTGCGAATTTGTGCCTTAACCGGAAATCTGAAGTTAATGGCCAATATCTAGGTTTTACTTGATCAGGTGGATGCTGTGCCGGCTGTGCAAATAGACGAGGAAATTCGTTGAAAGAAGGAGAATGCTTTCCCTCTCCTCCTCAAATTTCCCTCACCAAATCTCTGAATTTCTATCTCCTTAAACCCTAGCATTCTCTCTCTCTCTCTCTCTCTCTCTAAAATATAGACTGTCTATTCCGAGCACGCAGCATCATCACTCATTCAAATGCATTTTACTTGAGAATTTTGCAATGAAAATTTCAATGAATAATGCCACGAAACCAGCACAGCCATCCTTCAAAACCAGGAATGAAGGCGGCGGGATCCCCTCGACCTTCAGTCCCGACGAGTTTCGCGATTGCGAGAGGAGAAAAGCGGCCACCCCCAATGAGGAACTGAGGGGGAGTATGGATTTTCTCCAATCAGGTCCGCCGCTCCTACTGACATTCTTTCAAGTTTTCATAGATTTTTCTAAAGCTTTATGCATCCGTTTCGTTTTTCATCTCTGATCAATTAATTATTCCTTGAAAATTTTCATTTTATGATTCCTGCACTGATGATTACTATTATTTTGAGCATCATTCATTTATGTTGCATACAAAATTATTAAATGTTTCTCCTGTATTCATATAGTGATTTTACTGAATCCCTATTAAATAAATTAAACATCTAAAATCTTCCTAATATTCAATGAGCATGTAAAAATTCAAAATATTTTGGAGATTTAATAGGTATGCCACTTAGGAATAACTTACTTAATAGTTCCATATCTTTTTTTTTTAAATAAAAATTCTTTTTCTTTTTAATTAATTTCCAACCATATCTGACATATTTATGAACAAATAATACTATTTATATATTTAATTATATTTCTATTTATATTTAAATTATTATTTTTGAAGTAAAATTTTTTAAAAAAATTAAAATTAAAATAGAATAAAATTTATATATACTTTAATAATTTTGATATATTTTTTATTTTTTCGTGTACATAAGCAAATTGAAAATGATTAATTTAAAAACAGTAGGGTAGACTGCGGGCTTGAATCCCAAGATGCTAGTGGCAAACTGTTCTTTGCTGAGGCACTTCGATTTTGGTTTATAATCTGGTTGATCATATAATAAAGGTTATGTTTTTAAAAAATATTTATTTAATAAATTAAATATCATTAAACAGTTATTAAAAGATATCTATATCCATTATATAATTTGTCAATTAGATAAATCTAATATATATTAATGGGTCCGGAGGTATCATGTGCTAGCACAGTTTCAAGCCTTACCGGCAGCACCACAAAGAGCCTAGCATGCAACAAGCTAAGTCACGACGAAAAGTTCAATCCAGCTCAAACCTAAGAAGCGATTAAATTGAGGGGAAAAGAGTGAAATATCAAAGGAAATAAGCATCAGCAACCCAGTTGGTGGTGCAGCCAAACGGACAGATCTAAAAGGTTCTTGGGCAGGCAGCCAAAGCGATCAGAATATGCGCATACAAAACGCAACCTGAATCAACTTGATGACTTAGCTAGAGAATCACTCGTGGCCACTTCATCATAACAAGACGACGCCTAATACGATTGCTCCTTTCAACGCCTTAATAGTCGGCGAATCCTAGTGACACCTTTCGTTCGTCTTGGCGTCAAAGCCTTCTCCGCAAAGCACTATAAACTCATTTGCCTTTCATAGAATAACGCCGGTGGGGGGGGGGAACCAAGAGGAGAGATGAGAGGTTCCTCAGTGACCTCAAGAAAAAAAGGCTTATAGCTAAGAGTTTTTAGCGAAAAAGCCACCCGTGGATGAGACTTAAGAGCCAAGAAAGAACCAGGCTCTCTCTCTCATAGCACAGCTTTTTCTCCTTCATAGTAATATATTTTTGGCGAGCCACTTCCTGTCGAGTGTATTCCTAGTAAGCCATTTATTGTCAAGTGTATCTAGAGTGAGCCACTCCCCATCGAGTACATTCCTAATGAGCAATTCCTTGTCAAGTATATCTAAAGTGAGCCGCTCCCCGTCGAGTCATCCCTAATGAGCCATTCCCTACCAAGTACGTTCACAGTGAGTCACTCCCTATCGAACGCATCCTTAGTGCCACTACTTGCGTGCAACGAGGAAGGAGTCCAAACCTCATTCCTCTCTAAGTTGCCCCCGTCGAGTGCACATATATGAGCTAGTCCTCATCCTACATCCTAACTTATGTGCAATTCTGTATTATTTAGTATTTTCCATACATCTTTTTATTTCGTGAGAAATATTTCTGATTTGAATGTCTAAGGATAAATTAGGTAGTGAGTCATGTCAATCTTCTAAACTCTCGTTTGTAATTTGTGGTGCGTAGATTTCAGATTAGTAATGACGAAAATCAGACCCATTTCAATTTAACCTGCAGTTCAAATCCGTATTACAACCTGTGAACAAGGAATGTGTATATATATATATATATATATATTTGATAATTAGTAATATTTTAAAATAACATAATTA
>JAOVVI020002428.1:0-10476 GCA_028571085.2 Nepenthes alata | reverse complement strand
GGGACCAGCTAGTCACTTTCCTCGAGTGGAATGCAGATATCTTTGCGTTGACTCCCGCCAACATGTTGGGGATACTATCGAGTAATGATCTATAAGTTGGATCTCAAATCTAGTCATAAGCCCGTCCGACAGAAGTATAGGAACTACTTAGTCGAGAGATGGGTTGCCATCCGTGAGGAAGTGAAAAAGTTACTCGACACGGGGTTTATTAAGGAGGTCCAATACCCCGAATAGTTGTCGATCATTATCCTCATCAAGAGAAAAATAGAAAGTGGTGAATGTGTGTGGATTTCACTGACGTGAATAAGACGTGCCCGAAGGACAGCTTCCCACTGCCAAGGATCGACTAGTTGGTGGACTCCACCACCGGCAATGAGCTGCTAAACTTCATGGACCCTTTCTCGAGATACAATTAGATCAGGATATATTTGGAGGACGAGGAGTACACCTTCTTCATGACAGACCAGGGACCTATTGTTATAAGGTCATATCCTTCAGTTTGAAATATGCTGGGGCCACCTATTAACGGTTGGTGAACAAGATGTTTGAAGCCCAAATTGGCCAAAACATGGTGATGTACGTGGACGATATTCTCATCAAGAATAAAGTCACCAACAACCACGTTCATAATCTGAATGAGACCTTTGAGGTCCTCTGAATGCACCAGATGAAACTCAACCCTACCAAGTGCGTCTTCGAGGTGACCTCCAAGAAGTTCCTGAGTTTAATATTGTCTTACTGGGGAATTGAGGTTGACCCTAAGAAGATAAAAGCCGTCAACATGAGTTATCCACAGATCGTGAAGGAGGTCCAAAAGCTTACCGGGAGGCTCATTGCCCTCTCTCAATTCCTGGCAAAATCAGCAAAAAAATACTTACCGTTCTTCAAAACCTTGAGGGGGACCAAGGCAACTGGATTCCATTGGATGACCAAGTGTGATACCATGTTCTAGAAGCTCAATGAATATCTCTCCCATCCTCCTCTCTTGACTTCGCCTTAGTAGGGCGAAGAATCGTATCTATATCTGGCGATTTCAAGCACGTTGCTGAGCTTGGTTTTGATTTGGCAGCAATCCGATTTGCAAAGACCGGTGTACTACGTCAATAAGATCTTAATGGACACCGAGAGCTGCTACACACATGCCGAAAGGATAGCGTAAGCCATAATATACTTTGCCCAAAAGCTGTGGCCTTATGTATAGGTGCACAGGATTGTCATTCTAACGGACCAACCCTTGACGGTGATATTGTAGAAGCCGAAAACTTTTGGGCGATTGGTCAAGTGGGTTATAGAGTTGGGTGAGTTCAACATGGAGTTCTGGCTACGACCAGCCATAAAGGGCCAGACTCTCATGGACTTTATAGTCGAGACAGTGACCCCGGTTCCTGACGGCCCCGACCACGCTGGAGATACAAATAAGCTGGATGTTCTAATGTGAACTCTGAACGTCAACGATTCATAAACGCAGGCAGGTAGCAGAGCAGGCATGGTTCTGAGAACCCCAGATGGGTTGGAGGTCATGTACTCTATCACCCTTGGGTTTCTGGCAAGCAATAACGTTGCCGAATATGAGGCATTCATCGTTGGACTCTAGCTTGCCAAGAAATGCTTCGCTAGGTCCGTTATCGTTCACAGTGACTCCGAGCTAATTGTCAAGTAAATCTGAGGGAGTTTTGAGGTGTCCAATCCACAGCTCATAAAGTACCTTGCCAGGGTAAGTGGGCTGATCCAGGTGTTCGACCGAGTCAAGGTAGTCTACATCCTCAGGAAAGAGAATTGGAAGGCCGTCCAACTAGTAAGGGTGGCGGTGACCGACAGGTTGGAATAATACTTTAAGGACATGTGGGAAGTCCTAGCCGTCCTAAGATCCAACAACCCTGAGGGCGAGGCATTGCAAGTAGTCAATGGCGACAATTGGATGACCCCGTATCAAAATTATTTGACCGATGAAACCCAACTAGAGAACCTGGATGAGGCAAAACTTGTGAGAAAGATAGTGGGCTGGTATATCCTCGTGGACAAAAAACTATACCATTGAGGATACTTGATCCCTTACATGAGGTGCTTAACACCGGAAGAGGCCGATTATGCCCTGAGTGAGGTGTACCTCGGAGTCTGCGGCTCACATATAGGGGGCAAGAACTTTGCCTTCAAAGTAATGAGACAAGGTTTCCTCAGGCCCTCGATGAAGCGTGATGCCATGAA
Organism: Nepenthes alata; assembly: GCA_028571085.2. Taxonomy (NCBI): domain Eukaryota; kingdom Viridiplantae; phylum Streptophyta; class Magnoliopsida; order Caryophyllales; family Nepenthaceae; genus Nepenthes; species Nepenthes alata. The sequence goes on along the minus strand of JAOVVI020002428.1, from coordinate 8,271 downwards.
GTTTTTGAAGAAGTGCGAAAGCTGCCAACTCCATGGAAACATATCTCACCGACCACACATGGAATTGCAAGCCCTCCAAACGCCTTAGCTATTTGCGTAATGGGGGATTGACATTCTCAGGCCATAGCCTGTGACGTCCAAACAAAAGAAATTCGTTATAATGGGTATTAACTACTTCATCAAGTGGGTGGAGGCATCCCCACTAACACGGATAACTAAGCAGAATGCAACAGAGTTCATTCGCTAGAGCATCGTTTGCCATTTTTAGAATTATGAGGTCATAGTGACCAACAATAAAACCTAATTTACCGACAAACGATTCTCCAAGTACTGTGAAAGTCTACAGATAAAACTGGTTCACACATCAATTTCCTACTTGCAAGCCAATTGACAGGTAGAAGGGACGAACCAAACACTACTTCACGGATTCAAGACCAAACTGGAAGATGTTGGGGGCTTTTGGGCTGATGAGTTGCCTTCCATCCTTTGGTCATACAGAACCAACCCCAGAGAGCCAACCCACAAAATGCCCTTCAACCTATGCTACGGAATGGAGGTGGTCGCCTTTTTAGAAGTTGGTCTGCCCAACCTGCTAGTTAAGAGCTTCGACCCCTCAGCAACCCTCAGAGGCTTATGGAGTACCTTAACCTGCTCGAAGAGGCCAGAGACGTAGCATTCCTTCGGATTAGAGCATACTAGTAGCGAATTGTGCAGTACTATAATTAAAGGGTAAAAGCCCACCAATTTTAGGTGAGAGACCTTATCCTACAGAGTGTAGAGGCAACTGGTAAAACTGCCAAAAGAATAATCTCTTTAAATTGGGAGGAACCATTCCTAGCATTGGCAATCCTCTAGAATGGTACATACAAGTCACGCACCCAGGACGACAAGTTTGTCCTAATGACTTAGAACACCACCCACCTCAAAAAGTACTTCCAATGAAACCTAGCCAACCCAGGTAAGAACCTCATGCATCATTTCAAATGCTTGTAACTATATCACGTTTTTAATCAATAAAATTGTTGTTTATTCATGGGTATTTTCCCATGTGATTGCATGTGTGTTTGTCATTCTACCAAATCAAATGACCTAGATTGCCCCCTAAGTCAGGAAAGATTCGTCTTGACCTACTTTGCAACCCATTGGCAGTTGAAAAACCCCAACGCTGAGCAGAACAACCCATTAAGCGGTTGAACCTTAAACCTTGATTCCGAATCAAGTGGCAGTTGAAAACCAGGCCAGAGGGCTTTTAGAGCTCCCAACCAAATGGCCTACGAAACCTTAGGGAGTTTCTACAGTAGGTGTGCAACGACTTTCCACGATGGAGAGAGCACCCTCAGCCAATAACAGTCAGTGGATTAGGACCAAGCGTGCATGGGCAATGACGTCCTGGGATAGGACCGAGCACCAGTATGGCAATGCACGGGCGATGACCTATGACTCTGCCAGTGCCCGGCTGCTGCGGCCATGAAACCCAACTAGCCCTAGCGAGGCTCACCCCCAACGTGTGACGGCATTCTACTTACGGGGTAGAGCACCCCACAGAATGAAGGTACCACAACATTCCCTTCCCAAGGGAACGGGTGCCACCAGGCTGATGCAATTTAGACAAACCCGACGACGATAGCTGCAACATTTAGCTAGACAAAGAAAGAAAAAAACAATTCTACATGGAAACCCAAGCAATTAGCCACAATGGTCATAACAACCAAATTGGTTTTATTACAATTTGTCCTAAATATACAAGCAGGCCATTTCTCCCAAAAAAAGGGGGGGATCTAGCGGGTTGGAGAAGTATCGCTCTACGGTAGGCAATTGACCTGCTGGGAAGATGAAGGCTCACCCATCCCCGTAGGAGGAAACAATAAGTCTGACCCCTAGGTGGCACTGACGTTTGCCGGGTAAAGCAAAAGGACCAAAAAGTCAGGAGTCACCAGCTGTGCGGTTCGCTGATAGAGGCAAATTTCATCCCATAATTTACCTTCCAACACCTTCCTAAGGTCTGCTATCAGAATGGAGGCCCTCAATTGATCCTCAAGCTGAAGGCAGTGCCCACGGAGAAAATTGTACTACTCCTGTGAATCGCAGAGTGACCCCTCGAGGGAAGTAATCCTCTCCCCAGCTGCACACAACTCACCCTCTAGGGCCTCAACCCACTTGACTACAGCTCCGTGCTTTGACATACTAACGCGCCCATGAGCCAGAGAACCAATGGCCACAGAAAGCTGGAGAGCCCTTTCTTGAACCTGCTGGCAGCAAGTATGTTAGAAGAACAAAGGAAAAAGCAAAAATGGGACAAAGGGATACTAAATGACTACCTCTGCAATGGAAAGCCCCTCAAGAGGAGGATATTTTGAGCTAACCTTGGGTAACTCCACCGTGCTCGGCTCAAACTGACACTACTCCTTCCGACTCTAGGAGCTCGAGGGCTGGCGCCACGGTTTCTTCCACGATGGCCGTAGCAGCCATCGCTTCTTATGCCCTTGACTCTGAAGGGTTTGAAGGATGCGACTCAACAGTCTCGCTTGTCCCCAAGGAAAGCACGCCAAAGGTGACTATCTCTCCCGAAGGAAGCTCCTCCATAATCTTGACTGCCTGAAATGGAGGCACGTCAACAATAGTGATCGCCTCGGAAGGAGGCTCCCTTGCAATCTCGGTGTCTTTGGGGGCCATCATAACCTCGACGTCCTCCATTGCGAGGATATCCCCAGGGACCTCCGCCACATAGAGAGGAGACTCAGGCCCTGTAATGTTTGCCTCGGCTTGGCTGTGATGTTTGCCACTGGCTTGGCTGGACTCTCCACCAGCTGTATACACTGTAAAAGTTTGGTGACAATAGGGACACCATACTTTGCCAATGCTAACGTGGGAATCGGCTCAACTCCGGCATGAACGACACCATATCCGAGTTTCGACACAGGAGCTACCATGACCACGCCTGCAGCTCCTCCGGAACCAGATGCTTGGCCAGAGTTGGAGGTGCAAATGAAATGCGTTCCACTTGATGTGCTCTTGAATTGCCGATCCCGCAGCAGTGCAGCCTCGTCCTCTCCTGATGAAGAAGTAGACTTTCAGGATAAGCCATCAAAGGATGAGTAACGCCACTTTGACGGCGAACTTGACGGCTCTCGAATTACTAGCGCCCTTGACCTCCTCAGACCGATAAACGTCGCCATGGGGGCCGGCTCCCACGCCGCCACAGCAAAGGCATCCAAGGTCAGCCAGTGTTCGCTCTCACAGAAAGTGCTGGCATTGGCCTGGATTAGATCCACCAGAGGTTTTTCCTGTGCTTTCTCATTTGCTTCCAAGGACATAGTGATACTGAGCCGTGCCTTCCCCCACTCATTTGAAACAACTCAGTACGAAGAAGTCACTAGGTAAAAGAAACAATCCTTTCAATGCTTGACCAAATTCACCCCTTTCAAGTTAAAACTAGGGCGAGGAGACAAGGAAATCCCTTATGCAAAAAGGTGAACATCACCCTCATAGACGTAAACTACAACCATGGTAGTGGGAGAAAACACAGAGGGACACCAGGTACCGTACGACATTTGGCATGAGCCTCACCACTGGCACCCCCAAGGCTATGAGGATCGAATACAGGGCCGTCGGCACTGGAAGCAAAGTTCACCCCACAAATGGATCTCGTAGATGGGGATAAATCCTTCTGGCGGAGAGTAGGCCTTACCATCTTCATCGGGCAGCAAAAACGCCGTACTTCCTGGAACCTTAAACTGAGAAAGCAATAACTAAACGTTCTCAACAGTGAGGATCAATCAAATGCTCCTGACATCGTCAATGTCCATGATTGGAAGGAAAAAATAAGGAAATTTGTGAAAAGAAGAGAAGCTCGCATTGGATCAAAGATAAAGGCAAGTGCTGGAACGGCGAAGGGCATGTGGCTTAAATAAGCAAAGACCCAAAGCTGGAAACATCACAGAGAAGTCAAAAGGCCGTCCCCATATGGTAGCCATGTGTGTCAGCACCGCAAGGCGCCACGACACACCCCTTCCCACCGTCACTCGAAATGAACCTAATGCCTTGAATTCTCACGGGTCGGTATTAGTGACAGTCAGTTGAATCATCCCGCCAGTAATAAATGCAGCGCACAGACCCCAGAAATGCCAGCGCCACTAGCTGAAGTGACAATCATGACGATGTATGATCTCACAAGAAGGCCAATGGCATAAAGATGAGGCCATCATCACGTGATACGGCTCGAGATAGGAAGTGGATCAAGTGTGACCCCAGCTGGCTCGACGATGTTCTGCCCAGCTAGCCTCCTAGCCTAGTGTTCGGGACAGCCATTCGAGAGGTCAGTCATCAGATAACCGAATTGCTGAAAGCACGACCCGATTGACTATTAGATGCCAAGTCACACACGACGGTATGAAGACATTCCATTCATAAAGCAACAACATAAAGATAAAAGGACAAGACAACGAAAATACAAGAGGGAAGAAAATACTCGATGGTTTTATTCATTGAATTCTTTTGCAAAGTATAAGGCTTACTACAATAAGAGTACATAATAGAAGAAGATAAATGAAGCAAAAATCCGTAGTGATCACCTGAAAATGAGTCCAGGGAAGACACATGTAGGTAGAGCAGCTGCATGTCAAACACCATGTGGACCGTGCCTAACCAAAAATTAGGCACCGCAAGATGCTAGTGGGAAGCGATTCTCTGAAGGAGAAACAAAACACCGCCATGAGAGAAGCTTCCCACCTGAGAACTCCTCTAGGAAGTTTCGACAATGGCCCACCAGAGAAGAGGTCGAGGCAGGGCCACTTCCGTAGAACAGAAAGGATCGCGGAAGACGCTTGCCCCTGGGGACCCCTTCGGAAGGGAACGTCTAAAAGCTGGCCAGAGGAGGAAAGAATGAAGGGACCCTATCACCGAGCCGCCAAGCATGGCGGCCTGAGAACAACTGAAATAGGGTTCAGGCGACACGGGAACAACTGGAACAATGTCAACACTATAAGAGCCAAGCTCGTCTTCGAATCTTCCAAGACTCCACCCTATCCCAGCATGAGGCTTCGAAAAGACTAAGGAAACTTTGAATTCCCATATCGCTTAGCTGACGTGAGGATGGTTTTTGTATGCTTTGTGATAGGTCCACTTATGAAACGAGCTGATCCAATCACAACAAGGGACTATCTAGCGGCCATCCCATTAGTCAGCGAGGCCCAACACAAAAGCGAAACTTAGGAACTATCCAACAAACCCATCTGTTGCGTACAGATCCATAGGGGACCAACGACCCTACCTCATGGGATAGCCTCTGCAGCTCCACCAATCACAACAAAGTCCGCCATATACCTCGGTGATAATAGTCTAGCAGCACAGAAGACGCTGACACAGTAGGTCTCAGCCAATGGTGTTGGTGGTCAATCATAGGGAATCATTGTACTCGCCGATCAATGACAGCCCAGCCAACCCACGCAAAGGGAGAGCTGGCCCTTGTCAACCACCACCAGCCACGGTCGCATCAACGCTACAAGATGACATCGACACGGTGGTTCCCGTCAATGCCTAATCCTCCTCTCCCATTGGGCGCACCAACAGGAGCCAATCCTCCTCTCCCATCCCTCATTCACGTGCAATTCTGTATTATCTAGCATCCTCCTCACATCTTATTATTTATTGTGAAAGATTTCATATTTGAATGACGGATGATAGATCAAGAGGCGAGTCCCCCAAATACTCTGATCTTTTATATATAATTTGTAGTACGTAAGTTCTAGGTTAGCAGTGACGAAAATTGCACTCGCTCTAATTAGACCCACAGTAGAAGATCGAGTGACTCCTAATCCGTTCTACAACTCGAGAACCAAGAATACATTAGTTTGAAATAAGTTCCTCATGCATGGCTCAAAAAGCTTTGATCTACCATGCTCCCTTTCTCCTTTGTTCAAGGCCACTATGATTTTTCATTGTTTCTTCAAAAGATTTTCGCATGTCTTATTTTCTTTCTTGTCTATGGAGATGATATAATAGTTACATGGATAGAATCCTTATTAATTATCTAACTTCAACACTATATTCAGGATTCATTTCATATGAAGGGCCTTGCTCCTATCATATATTTCTTGGGATTAGAAGTCCATACAAATAATTCTAGTATGTTCCTAAATCAACATAAATATACTTATGATCTGATTGCTTTGGTTGGTTGCTAGGATTCTTTCTCGGTGGAAATTCCTCTTGAAGTAAATGCTAACCATCGTCATGACGAGGCCACTCTTCTTTGTAATCCAACATTGTTTGATAGGTTAGTTGGTAGTTTGACTTATTTGACTCTTACATGGTGTAATATTTCTTTTTGCCGTCTAAGAAATCAATTATTTTATATAAAGCCCGTGAAATCAGCTATTTTAAGCTAATGAGTCAAAATTGAAATAAATTTTATTATCGTCTATTATTAATTCGAGTTTAAATTTAGCAACACTTAGTTTTTTTATAGTTTTATCAATATATTTAATTATCAATAAGTTAAAGAGTTTCAAAGAATGTAAACGTGACATTTTGAAACTTTAGTAGAGCTCACCGCTTGAAAAATTGCATAAGCCTTCATAAATTTTGGACTTTAAATCTTTTATGTCAATCTTCTTCACTAGACAAAGTAAATTAAACCATACAAGTAAGATATTTTCTTATACTATTTAATTACTCCAACTATTAAATTACCCCATATAAAAAGTTGTGGGCATTTGATATTTAATACTAGCATATATTGAAAGTCCTTCATTTTTATAATGGGATATCTAATTTTTTATAATATTAAATTCAAGTTAAATTTATATAAATTCCTAAAATATTCAAGGATGTGAAAAAATATATATAAAAAATTATGTGGCTCAGTTAGATTTAAACATCTTCCTCCTACTATATTGTAGGCGTCCTCATTAACTTAATTTTTAGTGTAACTTTGACTTCTTGCTTCTTCAATCTTATATCTTTAGCAAGTTCTCAAGCAGTTTCTTCTATTAGCCTCTAATTTCACTTCATGATCACTTCTTTCTTCTACCCAGTTGATGTCATTACATCTCGTTCAGCTATACTCTTTTCAACTTTAGGCATTGGTAGTGGCTTTAGCTTGATGTTGATCCACTGTGAAATATGGCATGAAGGATCTTTTACGTCAGAATAATCATCTTCAGATGGCTCATATAAAAGGTGGGGTAGGCCTTCATCCACTTTGGAGGATCTATCTTGTACGGTATTTTTTCCACACAAGCAATAATCTAGACATAGCCTTCATATTTTCAGAGGAGGTACGGTTTTTTTTTCTTGACAAATCGCATCTATTCTTGAAAAAATTTCACAAATGTAAAATCTCATATATTAAATTACATAGGTCGCCTTTTTTGATTTGACCATTTCTTCATTTGATGAGACACATTTTGAAAATATGTTTTAGCAATCTCTATGTTTTACTTCCACTCCTTAGTAACGTTGTAACAATGAGAACACTTTCCATTGCGGGACACGGCCACAATGTGTGGAATAAGAGGTTAATGAACGATTAAATTCTCAAAAATACTCTTCCTTAAAGAAGAGAACTTTTGAGTATTAAAATATAATTGAGCAACATTAAAAATCTTCATCAAATCTTTTTGATTGGTACTCACAAAATGGCATAGGTTCTCTTTAAGTAGATCATTAAATTTCTCCATTAAACAGTTAGTGAGAGGATGAAAATTTGATGAGATGTCCAATTTCAAACCAAGCAATTTGAAAAGTTCTGATCAAAAAGATCCGATGAGTGGCCATTTTTTTTATCATTCGTAATATCTTCCGGCACTCCTTAGTACTTGACAATATATTTGAAGAAAAAGGCCACCGTCTTCTTCTCTAAACAATCAACCAACGTTTGAATAAAAATGGTATATTTTGAGAAGCAGTCCACAACCACAGTGATTATCACAGAGAAACTCGCTCTTATTTTTTACTCTTCTAAGAAATGAGAGTATTACTAAAAAAACACATACCATCTAATAATCAAGCAGTAAGTATTCACACACCTAATGTAATTAGTGTCACTAAAGCTCATCAATTTTAAAGACAATCCCGTATGAACGAATAACCCTAATCCAAAAGTGCCATTCAGATATTGAATAATATATCATACAACAGCTAGATGAAAATGTCAAGGTAACTACATAAATTGAATGTCCTACTGAAGTGCAAATAAAATATCCAGCCTCGTAATGTTTAAATAGTTCAAATTACCAACAAATTGCCTATATATAGATTAACTAGATGACA
>JAOVVI020002427.1:0-21138 GCA_028571085.2 Nepenthes alata | reverse complement strand
AAGCTCTCACCTATGTGTTGACAGTGCTTGCAGTAGCGATGGATTGAAGAAGCCTCAACAGGTTCTTCAACCACAAACAAGAAGACTGCACGGTCAGGGCGGCGGCGATGCAGCTCAAGCTGAAAAGACCAGCAGCCCAGCATTACTCCCTCGCTACTACACACAAGATTGCTCTCGAAACACCCGAATTCAAGAAGCGCCTTCACGTTATTCCAGAATGTTCCCTCAAACTCCACCGGATATCCGTGGCTGCCAAAACTCTTGAACTTGAACACCCTCCCCTCGCCCGGCCACCTCCGCCTCTTCTTCTCGCACCCATTATGGCACAGCCCCAAACAACCACCATTATTCGACATGGCCGATGATCCCAAGAGCAAGAAACTGCTACTTTTGCAGTGAAGTTTGTCGCTTGGCTATAAATTTGCTAGAGATATCACACAGTCAGTGCCTGAAATAAAATTGGAAATGATGTCTAGGGAGAGGAAGGAAGAGGCTGAGCGTTGCCCTCTGCATGACCCTTTACAAAAATATTAGCATGCAAATCTATCGCGGTAACAGCAGAGGAATATGACATCAGATTAATGAAGGCATGCTTTTGGTCATCATCCAAAGCCACTGGGAAGTATTAAAATCAAACAATGTCCGTTAAATTCTGTGGTGCGGATCAAAAGGCATTGAGATAGTTAAATCTTGAAGTCTGAGGAAAAGAGAAAAGAAAGTTATAAACGCAACATTCCTTGGCCAACTACCCTATAGTTTTAAGGCTCTATTCAAGTGTAGAAATGAGTGACCCCGTCTAGTGTTTAAAATTCACCTGTGGCTCCCTTAGTTGGTAATGCCATCTAATATTGGACTAGGAAACCGTGGATCGATTCCCGCCTATGATAAGATCGTCCTCGGCTGGAGGGGTTCTTGGCCAGGCAACTAGTTCTTAGCATCTACGGCTTAGTAGTAGTACGTGTCAAATGTCAATGTCACATTAAATTAACTGAACTGAACTGAACGCCAAAGTAGCTAGCAGCCTTTGCAGAAGGTTGACTCATTGCCGGGAGCAATAACGATCAAGTATACTCATGGTAATCCCATATTTGGTGCGAGTGTAACGACACAATCCAAGCTTAGCTAAGGTCAAGTCAGTAACTTCGCTAAAACACTGATAAGATCAATTGTGTAATGATAACAGATCAAAACGGATAAGATAGTTATATTAAAATAAAATAAAGCCTCCAAACACTGCTTCGGTTGCTCGGACCATTGTGAGGAAAAGAAGCCTATCACCCATGAGATCAGAGGCGATAGAACAAGTTTATTATCCATAGTGAAGAGCATTAGACACTCATGTATCAGATGATTGAAAACTTAGTCCTACCATTGAAAATATTGAACCTAAAAATATATAACAAAAATACTTTACCAGCCTCATCCGATTTTGAGTACCCCAAGTCTTCTGCCAACTTCAAGGTCACGATCATGAAATCTATCAAGTGCCTGATAAAAAACCGCTAATGGTGCATACAAGTAAAACTACTGAATAGCATGGACAGTGAGCAATTCCCACACCACCCCCCCATAAAAAAAAAAGAAAAAGCAACGACGAAGAAATTCAATGCATTTGATGGGAACAGCCTCTAACATAGAAATGTCAATATCAGCTGATATATATCAATATGAAACCTTTAGGTACTAATATATCCTAATATTGTAACAATATCACGATATATTATCATATTAATGATATATTACAATATATTAGCCGATATTTAAAATATCAACAGATATACCCGATATTTGATATATTTAAAAATGACCCTATTAGCTTACGATATTTAACAATTTTTTAACTTTCAATATATCCTATTCTGATACATAAAATCCGATACCAATATGGCATCCATGGCCTATAAGCCAAGAATATATATACAGTCTACTTGATTTGCAGGTGTGTCTCTCCTTGTATTGATTTGTTGATATATAAGAACCACCAACACAAAATTGCAGAAAATAATCCTACGATGCTCCACTGATTTTGTGCACTTCTAGTCCACACTCAACCATAATCAGCCTACTTCACAATCCATTGCCAATACATCTAAATCCATTTCTCCTCTCCTTTTCTCAAATAGAAGGCCATCACACAGAAATCTAATGGCGGGCATCATCAAATGAACATTGAAATTGTTGCATCGAATTTGAGGAGAAGGAACTAAATTCACTCTTCAAAAGAACTTCAGGATGAAAATTGAGTAAAAAGGGCAGTATGTGAGGGAAGCTTTCATATTGTATGGTATGGGGAGTAAGGTGTACACATATTTACTACTATATTGCAGAGAGGTTGGTGCCATTGTTGAAACCCGTAACTTTTAAGCAACAATGAAAAAACCTTACCATAATGCCAAGGCTCGTCTACAAAGAAAATAAAATGATTGTCAAAAAATAGAAATGAGGATCAATTGGCAGCAAATGAATATCAAATGCCTATCAAACATACACTTCCCACAAAAAATATGCCACAAAGAAGTGAAAGGTTCCCATAACATTCTATGAATCCAACATCTAACTTAATTGTCACACTTCCACTTCATACAAGAGACTATATATGCAACAACAAAAAACAACAGAATGGGGGATGTTGGAGCAGCAAATAAATAAACTAATATTCAATTTCATACAAATACAGCAACAATACTGCCTATCAAAAGAACGAAGCATCCAAGAGGGAAGGGGAGATGATTGAAATACCATACACAAGCTTTCACATCTTCATTTCTCTGACATATCCATAGACATGACCGGAGCATTGAAGTATTCTAACTCTGCTCTGCAGATATCGCAAGTGCCAAGCATCTTAACTTCCTCTGCATGTGCCAACTTAATTTTCCTTCAAAGCGACATAATTTGAGGATAGAAAACTGCACTATCATAAAGACTCTGGACTAGTGGAGGGCCTAATTTTTGAAGGCATTTGCATGGGAGGGTGCAACTTTTTACGACCAACGCTCCAATGTAAAGAATCCTTAGGTGTGATTGACATTTTGTTCAATGCATGATTAAATTCGTCGGGATAGTCATGCTCTTCAAAGCTTTCCGCTACGTCTATTTCTAGGGATTCTCCCACACAAAAATCTGCACACTGGTCAGCAATGTCATCATCACTGTAATCGTCGTACCCACCATCATCATCAATATCATATGTTGTCCGGACCATTGACCAATATACAAAATTAGGCCGGATGAAACTGCAGAAATAGAAGGAAAGAGTTCAGAAATGTACGTAGAATTTCACCACAAGCAAATGCATTAACTTCATATAACAACTGCCATGCCTGTTGGCCATGAGTGTATTGAAATTAGTGGTCAGAAAGGTGACTTGGTAGTGTTAACCCAAAGTCCTCGAAGCAATTTTCTACATTTGGATATTCATAAGGTGGAATTTTATGGACCCATTCAGCGAAACTGTAAATACAAATTACTGTGTGTAGCACAGTAAGATTTTGCTATAATTTAACATTACCCAGAGGACACCAATACCACTTTTGAAAAGGATCATGAATACTTTCTCGGGTGAGTGGGTGAGCAGTTCATTATTAACTGTAAAATATGGGCACCTACCCTTACCATAGTGCCATACAGTGAGGACCACTGTTAGGCCATTTTACAAAATTAGCCAGAGAATATTAAATGGATCCACATGTGAGCAGGGAGCCTAACAATTCTACGAAAGACATTGGTCGAAAAAACTTTTGACTAACTCTAATGCCTCTCTCCTTTTACAACAAATGATTCTCAAATTTCTTTCTTACAAGATATAACAGACGTGTGGCTGCAATTAATGCTCTTCATATCTTTCAAGTCCTAACTCTTCCAACATGATACAATGATCATCCAACCAACCACAAAACAAAAGCCACAGACGCCTATCTTCATTCTTCCTACACTTAAGTCTTGCGTCTGCTAGCACAGCTTGTAAGACAACACTAGAAAACATGAAGAAAGAATAAATCCTCTCTTGTTTCAGCATAATCTCTGCAAAAAAAATACTTCTCTATCCTCGTGAATTAATCCCCATTAGCAAGCCTTTTACAGTGCATAACTTATTCTTCAACAGAAGCCACTTGATAAAGTGAGTACATGGGGCAATTAGCTTCCACCAGACTAATTTACACAATTTTGGCTTATCAGGTTTCACCGTAGTCAATCATAAGCAGCAGCAAATTTCCTGATGCAATCCATCTACTATTCCGTCCCTGGTTCTACAGAAAGCTATGGAAAATCCACCCCTAATATTAATTGGTTAATTCAAAAGCCATGGTCCTCCTTTTGTGACAAAAGGAATACAGCCAAACAATAAACAGGCAAACACTGAGGAAGGTAGTACTCGACAAGTCAACAAGGTTTCACAATCAACTAGTTTCTTGTGATATCAAAAAATATTGTAACACAAAATAAAAACAATTCCAGGAGATGGAAAATGATAATATAGATGTCTAAACTAATTTTATACTACCAAAATGTATTTTTCCTTTTTCCCTTAATGATTACAGTATGCTTGTCATCATAGGTTAATATGAAATGCAGTACAGTTTTAATGAAAGATAGTGTGGGGAAGACAAAAAGTGAGCCTTGCATAGTAGTAATTTGTTCTATTGTCACCTGAAGTCATGAGCTCAAACTACAAAAACAGCCTCCTCATAATACATGAGTAAGTGATTTCATAATGTCCAGATTGAATTTCACCACATTTTTTCTTACTTAGGTTGCTAGGATATAAATTTAAGTGAAGTTCCAATCAAGAACAATTGATCTAGCACTTGGCCATCATGAAAAGGCTGTCATCAAACAATACCAAAATACACACATATAACCAAAGATGATAATTAAGAGTTCGAGCCCTTGGCCTGTACATGCTCCAAAGCCGAACTTTTTTTATTTTTGCAGTTGATAGGTAAGTTGGGGAGAGTGAGTTGGGGATTGAACCAAAGCTCACAGCCTAAACAAGGGGGTAGCTCAATTTTCTTGGATTGTACTCAACCATTTAAACAAATGCAATTACTTTCAACTGCAACTTACAACTGGCTGCATTGTACTACATAATTACATCCAATCAACTACATTAAAGTATCTATAATGTAGTGTTATTTTCACTGTTTTTATTCTAGTAGTGACAAGAGCAAACCTGTCACATTTTTTTAGTAAGCATGGATCGAATGGGAAGAACATGTCAAGACGTTCAATCCCACCAAAAGCTTTAGAAAGCTCTGACTCAAGCACATCACTAAAGATGATGGTCCCTGATTCATCAAGTAAATGAGCCGCTTTTGCTTGCCCGACAAATTCTTCTACAATGGAAGGCAGACACACCTGTAATTATAAATATATGTGTTTGATTATCAACACTGGCAGATTATCACGATTTCAGACTTCATAATTCAAATAACGGATGCAGAAAATTCGTTAATGGTGGACCTTCAGAGGATCAAACGAATTCTTCAAGATTTGCCCCAAAGGCATCAGGAACAGCTGTGACTTGAGTCGAGGAATATCCATGACAGATCTCATACGAAAACAAAGCACATACATGAGAGCCTACAGCAAAATAAATGAATGATCAACTCAGGAATTTCCAGGACTCCATAACATAAGTCAGCCGCAAAAGATTATAGTTCCACAAAATGGAAAACCTTCATTACATATCCAAGCTACATTTCTATTCCAATGACCTGCTGATTTTCTACAACATATTACACTAGGAGTATGTCCATTTTAACCATTTAGGAGGCATGTAGAGACGTGGAAGAACAATACACCCTAATCATGGGACACCTTGTTTAGTACAGCTGAAAAGTTCTGATATCCAAAAAGAGCTGAACTTTATTGCTGATAAAGACTAGGTACTAAGATAGTATAGTCATGCTCAGCTGTATTGGAAGTGCCGGTGTAAAAATGTGGATGACGTTATCTTAAATTATCACAATTTTCTCAGCAAACATCCATTGACATAATTCAGGGGCCATTGAAAAGCTCTCAAATTGTGTTTATGAGATCTACTAGTACTTTCTATCATTGGATTTTAAGTAGGAAAGTAATGTGAGAAGAAAATAAGTGTTCGGAGAATAGGAAGTAGGAAACATTTCCACCAGTGGCTGATCAGAAAAAATTGCTGATCAGCAACAAATGCTGAAAAGTACATTGATAATACATAACTTGCTCACCAGACATCACTGGTTACAGCGAGGATCTTTCAGTTTATCAAACAGCTAAATTACAGTGAAATATAAAATACCCAACCCAACTCGCAGCAAAAAAGGAAAAGAAACGAGAAATCAAGAAAGGATTGTCTGCATCATTTCTCTTACCTGACATCCAGCGTAGAACACTTTATGAACTTTCGGATTCACATCTCCATTCTGTATCTGGCAATATTCTGAACACCATTGCACAAGCCTGAGACCTCAGAACCATCAGAAATAGCATACTGGCATCTGCTTTCATATGCGCAGCCAATGAAAACACATGCTTTCACACACACACAATAACAGTAACAACAATAAGTGGGGTGTTTGCACCAATGTTTGGAAATTAAAGTGTGTGCAAGAATATGAGGGTTTCTGCATGGAGTGTCAAATTGACAAATAATGTTTTTTTTTGGATGTTTGACATAAAGTTTCACGAATTACTTGAGTCAATTGAAGATTTTTAGCATCATAATCATCCAATCAAGTTCAAAAATTCATTGACTCAAATCCATAATCGAAATGCTTGATCAACTCAATGCAAAAAAGCCTTTTATTGAATCACCAGGCAAAAATCATCCAATCAAGCTGAGTTGGTCAATTGCACGCATGGGATCAATATTTGAAATTAGGTGGCTGAATTACTTTTTCAATATATTTATATTTTTCTCTTTCCAGTATGACAATGACAAAGAAGTTAAGGGAAATCTCCCATGAGCTGAATTTGAGTGCGTGGCTAGGGAGTGGCTTGGTGTGTGTGGCATGTCTGTTCATGTATATGTACATTTAAATACATCCTTAACGTGCCCAGACTAAAACAGGGATTCATAAGATCAGAGAATGAAATTGAGATAATTACCTTTCCAACATGCTAGTGACAAAAGAAGTAGAGAGAAATCTCCCACGAGCCAAATAACTAGCCAGATAAGCCACCGCACTCATCCTGCAAAAGGACTTTGCACCATGATACATTACATTTGTACTCACGCTGAAACACAAAAGCATCTGATGGTGCAATGACATGTCATCTCCCATTGTGGTGTTGGTTCAAGTCCCCATGGCCACAAAGATGGCAATTTAACTATGTAATTTGCTACCATCATGGATATGTATTTTTTAGGCTCCAGCCCACCTTGGATAATCTTCCCACCTCCTCCTTGTTCGGGCCCAAGAGCTATGGGGTCCAAGACCCCTAGGGGAGAAAAGGAATAACCTCTGAAGCAAGTATTAAGTATCTGAATTTCCATAATGATTTTCAGTTAAAGGTATAGAGGAATAACAGATAAGTAATTACCAGAAAGCAATCACTGTGATTATATTTCTCTTAAAATTGTGGTTGAATGTACAGATAATAATTCAAAGGAGCTACATTGCATGACAAAATGTAGCTTAGCATTAAGTATCAAGTTTTATGCAGCTTATGCATCATGAACATACCAATTCTTTCGAATTTTATGCAGCTTAAGCATCAACAACATACCAATTTTTTTCCTTTTTTTCCCCAATGCATTAGCTTGCCACTTATAGAATACAATACAACAGCATAGCCTCAATCACAGTAATCCTCGTCAGCTATGTCCCACCAATCACCACCATAACAGTACAAAACAACGCCGGTTGAAAAAACAAAGTGCCAAATCCTTCCTCCCTAACATTTTTACTATGCTTTTTCAGGCCCACTCCCTCTAGACAATGTATTCACCCTGAATCAAATTACTCTCCTTTTAGACAGAAATCACTACCCACTATGTGCAATGCACTATTCTTTGCCTATAAATTCCATACTATGAAAACAGACCATAAATTCTGGAAACATATAACATCCTGAATTGTCTTTTTATATAATGTACCTATTTGGGTCTTATTTAAACTAATTATGGTTATTTCAAAATATTTACTTGAATAAATTTAAATAGAACTATGATTTTAATATAATTAATAATTATAATAATAATAATAAAGAAGAACAAAAAAAAGAAAAAAAGGAAACAAGAAAGAGAAAATAGGGAAGAAAAAAAATGGTGGAAATCGGCGGAAAACGATGGAGGATGAAATCATGGTTTTCAAGCATGAGACAGATCCGGATAACCTCAAAAATTTACAGCAAAACCATGTAAAATCACGGGGATTATGGATGAAAAATGGTTAGGTGACAAAAAAATGGATTAGTGAGGATTTGTCAAATTTAAAGTTAACTAGGTGGAATTCAAACAAGGAAATTGTAACAAATGAGGCTTGAAGTAGATTAGGATAAGATTGTTATAAATATCAGTCGAATTAAAGCTAAAACGGAAAAAAATACAAGATAAAATTTCAGGAGGAAGAGGAGAAGGCGTCGAAAAGTAGAGGAAGAAGGAATTAATTAACAAATTTGAGGAAGTAATTATTTTATATTTTTGTTATTCTACAATCCTATACATTTCTAGTACCTTGAATGACTATTCGTTTGTGCCAAATCTTTATCAGATGGTCTAATTTGAGAGAAATGCGGATATGGTGTGAAAACAATGATTCAAGAGAATTTTATGAAATTAGGATCGATTGGTAATATTAGGTACGTAAATTTGTCGGTCATTATATTAGGTATGAAAATTGTCTACTATTATATCTTGAATTTTTTTGTAATGTTCTCCATAATTGTTTTTTTTTTTTGTAATTAAAGAATTATTTATTGGCCATTTGACACACGTATTTTTTTCCCTAACTTTTCATATTAACAATCAGGTAAATATATTATGGAGTAGTCATGGATTTCATACTACATGATGTGGTTATGGATATTTCGTATGTATGTAATTATGATGGCTATATAAAAATAGCCTTTATAGTACTAGTTTATATAGTTTAGAGAATGTACTACTTAATGTATAAGTTCGTTTAAACTTGTAAATAAATAAAAGTTTAGCAAGTATTTCTTTAAAAAAAATAATTAAATATATATTATGCCATAACAATAAATAAATAAATAAATAAATAAATTAATTAATATAATAATAATAATAGATTGATTTCAACATTATCAGAATTATTGAAAAATATAATAGGGTTATGACAAAACATTTCCTCACGCATATATCCCTGACAAAGTTCCTTAAATCTGAATTTGTTCTAAGACTATCCTCATTCAGCATATTTGTTCCATTAGAAATGATCCTACAATTGATATACCAGCATTTCAATATGGATACTGATACAAATCTTACATTTTTTTCAAACTGGAAAAAATCCCAGAAGAATGATGACATCTAGAACGTGTCTTCTGCAGAAAGAACGAAAATGCAAGGCAGAGGCTGTTGCCCTTGGACATACAAGGTATCCTTTCACGGCATTAGATGTAAATATACACCCATGGAACAAACCAATACCTATCAGGTGATATGCATCCGATTTTGTTATGGAGTTTGTTTGATTTTCTTGATTTTCCAGACTTAATGGACTGGAGAAGGAAGTCCAAACTACCAGGAGGGTGGAAAGAAGTGAAAAAAATAGCAATGAAGGATAATAGTGAATGCTCCAATTCAAGAAGGAATGAGGTCTCCAAGAAAAGCAAAACTTAAACAGGTATTTTCATTTCATGATCTCTATTTTTCACATCTTCCTATTTATAGATAATTCCTCACTCTCCTCAACTCCTTTAACAGAATACTAGTAAAAAGATAGAAAGAAGAAGCTGAAAACCGAAAAGATGCTACTTATTGTTATGGTTGTTGTTGAACTGGCCATGTGCTGCTCATATGATGCCCAACTCATGTGACTAGGAGGGTGCTTCCAGAAGTCTCACAAAAAACTTCATCCCACAACTATCAAGCTCCCACGCTGCTTACTACTTTCACGACATTGGAATTGCCACATCATCTCTAAAATCACCATCATACCCCATCAAACTTTTCACCCCTTATGGTGACTCCAACAGTTCCTCTCTCCACGCCTTTCTAATACTTTTGTTGCTCAAGTCTTCCAACTGGAGATCACTGTTGCAGCTACTTCACTCACACTTCTCTTCTTGACACTCTTTCTTCTCTTCCGTGGTGTTAATTGTGATAAAGCCTCCATCTTTTGAAGCACCTTGCCCTCAAGATGAGGATACCGTAGCTTGAGTGTGTATAAGGGCACCCATGTGTTGTTTTCATCTGACGCATCCTTCCATTTGTCAATGACCTCTGTAACTTCTTTTTGACCTATTTTCTAAACTATTCTGTCAACAACCCATTTGGTTTCAGGCAAAATCCCCCCTTCGATGTCCACATGTTGTAGAGTAGGAATCGCTTCATCCCTTGCTCAAATCTTCCTTTTCAATATTGAAACGTGAAAAATTGGACCTATCCTCACGGTTCATGGAAGCTCCAATTAGTAAGCAACTGTTCCTATTTTTTCTAAGATTTTATAAGGGCCAAAGAATCTTGGCACAAGCTTTAGACTTCTCCTAAAAGATACTGACTTTTGCAGATACGGTTGCAAGCGCAAGTAGACAAAATCCCTGATTTGGAACATTCTTTCAGATTGTGTTCATTAGACTACAACATCATTTGGTCCTGAGCTTTGGACAGACTTTCCTTCAATAAGGCTAAAATTTGCTCACTGCTCTTAAGCTCCTCTTCAACTGTCATGTCCACCAAAGTCTCCTTAATGTACCGTGCCCATCTAGGTGGAGAAACTCCATAAACCGCCTCAAAGGGAGTCACCCTAGTTTAGTGTTAATTGGTGTTATACCACCATTCAATCATTGATAACCACTTTGATCAAGATTTTAGTTTATCAGCCACATAATACCTTAAATATTGTTCTAGGCACAGATTCACAATTTCAGACTGAACATCCAATTAAGAGTGGTAAGCAGACTATAGACGAGTTTTATCCCCTATAGTTTAAATAGTTTCTTGAAGAATGAACCAATAAAAATGGGGTCTCTATCACTAATAATAGTCTTGGGATTCTCATATAGTCTCACTATAGTGTTAAGAAACAAGCTAGCAATTTCCGTGGCTGTGTAAAGGTGCGTTAGGGACATAAAGTAGACATATTTTGTCAGTCTATCGACAAACACCAAAATATTGTTATAGTCATACGAAGAGGGTAGACACTCAATAAAATCCATTGACAAATTAGACCAAGGCTGTTAAGGAATTGGGATGGGTTGCAGGAGGCCTTATGTTCTAATTGGGTCAATTTTTGTTTGTTGGTATATTTGACATTCTCAAATGAATCCCTTTGATTCCTTCCACATGCCCTTCCAATGAAATTCGCCCCAAGCCCAGCTCAAGATTTTGTGGTAACACAAATGTTCTCCCATAGGACTACAATATACTCAGTCCATGATTTTCCTTTTGAGAGTTAAATCATTCCCAATAACAATCTTTAAGAGATTGTGGATGTAACACCTTCTTGAAGTTATTGGATAATCTCCTTAAGGGCCGAGTCAATTCCATAGGCTACCTTATCTCTTCAAGCCATTCTAGGTTGGGGAATGACAGCATCATGAAAGTTGATTCATCATCCTTTTTGGACAGCGTATCCACAACCTTGTTCTCTTAGTCCTGCCGGTATTAAATGAAGAAGTCGTAGCCTAAAAGTTTAGACACCAATTTTTGTTGAAATTGAGCTCGAACCTTTTATTCCAAAAGGAACTTCAAACTCTGTTGATCAGTTTTCACTATGAACACTTGCCCCAACAAATATGGTCTCCATTTTTTGATGGCCATAACCAAAGACAACAGGTCCTTTTCAAATGTGGATATGAATAAGGCCTTCCCTTTCAAGGCATGACTAAAATATGCTAATGGCCAATGGTCTTGTACTAACACAACTCCTATTCCTCCTCCTAAAGCATCACCTCAACAATAATTTTTTTGTAAAACAATTAAAGCCAACACAAGGGGTTCTGATATTGCTCTTTTTAACCTTTGGAAGGCTTCCTTGCATTCTCTGTCCACAAAATGGAATTCTTATTAAGAAGAGCAGTACGAGGGCGGCAATGAATCTGTAATTCTTAATAAACTTCCGATAGGAACCAATAAGACCCATATTTCCCATTAAGGATTTAATTATACCAAAAAGTGTCCATTCTATTATGACTGAAATCTTAGTAGGATCAGCCTTCACTCATTCTTCTGATATGAGATGTCTTACGTATTTGATTTTTTTACAAAATAAAATCTACATTTGCTGAATTTTGCATAGAGCTTGTGGACATCTAGGGTGTGTAATACCTATCTCAGGTGACTCTCGTGTGCTTCACGGTTGAGGCTACAGATCAATATATCATTAAAGAATACCATAACAAACTTTCGAAGGGAAATCTTTGAAAATTTTGTTCTTTAACCCTTGAAATGTAGTGGGAGCATTAGTTATCCCACATGGCATGACCAAGAAATCATAATGCCCCTCATGGGATCTAAAGGCTATTTTCTAAATATCCAACACCATTTTGATCTAGTAACCAGACCTTAAATCCAACTTGAAGAAAATAGTAGCTCCATCTAGTTCGTCCAGTAGTTCATCTATTACCACTATAGGATACTTATCTTTAATGATTTCATGATTTAAAGGCCGATAATCTACACACATCCGTGAACTCCCACTGGCCTTCCTAACCAGTAACACAGGTGAAGAGTAAGGAAACTAGTTGTTCCTTATGAGTCATGTTTCAATTAAGTCCCTTACCAGCTTCTTAATCTCACTTTTATAATAGTGAGGGTAACAATAAGGTCGTACACTGATTGGTACGGAGTAATTTTTTGAGAACAATTTGGTGCTCATAGTCTCAAATTGGGGACATCCCCTTAGGCTCCTTAAACACCCCTTCAAACTGTTGCAACAAATCCTTCACATCACCAAATGGATTCTCACAATCATGAGCTTTCAGATTATTCAAGAGTTGAAGTATCAACACTTTGTTTTCCAGACCAATGACTTTATGCCAAGCGCTCCCCTCAACAAGGGTATGTTTAGCCATTTTTAATCTATGAAAATGTCCTCTAATTATTAAATTTCATATGAAGAGTAAGAAAATACCATAACATTGGCCCCAATGTGGCTAACCATTGTATTGCTAGCACCACATCACAACCTCTCGGCGTCAAAGCTAAAAAGTTGGCCAATAAGTGATTACCTTGTAACTGAAACTTCACACCGAGGTAAGGCCCTTCGCCTTGTACAATGTCTCCATTGGCAATCTATACCTGCATGTTAGATGGTTCCAGCCTTCTCCATCTAAACTTCTCGGCCAACCCCAAGTTATGAGTACTTCTGGAGTCCATTAAAATCACCTTGACTACTCCATTGATCTTCCCTGTAACACACATGGTTTTGAGCGACCATAATCGCGTGCATTGAAAACTCAACTAGCAAAGCCTCTGGGAACCTCAAATTCCTGCAACTAATGATTGATGATAGCCCACTTAATATTAGGTTCCTTTGAATTCTCTTTTTCTATTACTTCTACCACGAACAATTTTGGACTAGAGCATTTATGTCTAGGGTTTTACTTTTTGTCACAATTATAACACAACCCCTTCTCCCCTCTTTCCCTCATTTTAAATGGATAGAAGTGGTGCACTATCATTTCCAATTTGGTAGCAGCTTGATGCAAGCTTGTTGCCACGGACATACCAAAAGCTTAGTGAAGGTTGGTGGGTCCAAGGAGCTTTGTTAGAAACTAGATCTCGTCCTTAAGTCCCCCTAAAAAGCAGCTCAATTTTGTTGCAGCTGATATGTCCCTCGGTCAATTAGAAATAGCCTCAAATTGTATTTTAAACATGTGTTTTATACGTTGTCACGGTCAAACTTTGATAGAGCTTCTATAATTGTTCCATCAAATTGTCGTAGGCCATACTTCCAAACCTTGTAAGTAGGGCTCTTTCCCAATAGTCAAATTCTTCAGTCACCTGAGTATCTTAGAACCATATTAATGCTTACTCTTCCATGTAAAATGAAGCCATCAGAATTTTCTAATTTTCAAGAGTCTGATAATATCAAAAGTATTATCTAGCCTTGAAAATCCACCTTTCAGGATTATCTCTTTGCAAGTGAGGAAAATCAATTCTCACATTACAGTTCACATACCTCCCTAGCTCCTCTTCACTTCATGGTGAGAGTTATATCCTTGGCAGCGTCACTAACTCTTCTTCGCATCCTATTAGTAGCTATATCCGTGGCAGATGGACAATTAGGATACATTAGTATATATCCAACATTAGATGCATTTATTCGGTAAGGCCATTCATACTCTTTTCCAGCAACTCAGCACGCTCATTGTTGAGCTGGCCAAAATCATCCAGGCGATGGTTAATGAGCTGACCCAAGCTCTCCTTTTGAAAGTTAGTCGCGGAAACTGATTATATAAGTTGATTGAAGCAGGTTCCCTCAACCATTGTTACTCATTGTTATTGTTGTTGCTGAGTTGACCACATGATGCCTAACTCACGTGACCGGGAGGGTGCTTCTAAAAGTCTCAATGAATCTTGATCCTATGATTATCAAGCCAGCACGCTGCTAACTACTCTCATGGTCCTATAATTGCCACTTCATCTGTGAAACCATCATCATACCCCATCAAACTCTACACCCCCTTACGATAACTCTCGTTGTTCATATCTTCACGCCTTTTAGATACTAACATTGCTCAAGTCTTCCAGCTAGAGGTCACTTGCGGCTACTTCTCTCGACACTCTTTCTTCTCTTCTTCCATGGAGTTAGCTATGACAACATGTTATCACAAAATTGTCTATAGGAAATTAACAGCATTTTCTGTCAAGTGACGATCTTGTTGTTTCATAATGGTTCTCAACTTTTCATAAGATACATTAGGCATAAGAGATGTATTTGAAATATCACCAATAATGTTAGGCATTTCTTTAGCACAGCA
Organism: Nepenthes alata; assembly: GCA_028571085.2. NCBI lineage: Eukaryota > Viridiplantae > Streptophyta > Magnoliopsida > Caryophyllales > Nepenthaceae > Nepenthes > Nepenthes alata. The sequence goes on along the minus strand of JAOVVI020002427.1, from coordinate 6,045 downwards.
TGTAGACTAATTGAGCCCACTTCTAAAAATAATTGCACCACACAATTTTTACTTTGCATAAAATCATTATGCCCCATTTAAATTAATGTTATCTTGGCATTTTAAGTCAAAAGAATTACCAATCTTAGCATCAAAGTCATGATAGTAGTCATAAAGTAACTCTTCCCTGACAGATGCAACACATTACTTAAGGTCCAAGACACAGTGCTAGGCTGCTACCAATACACCAAGACCATAACAGCATCGTTGACAGCTGGCCACTATTTTGTTCCATTACATAATTCAACTACTAATTAATAGCATCAATTGAAGGAAGGGATAAAAAACACTAATCAACGTTTATCAAAAGAATCCAGATGTTTACCTGGTAAGTGGGGGGGAGTCGCTGCAGACAAATATATTGGCAAGCAACTTTGCAAATCTCACACCACAATTTTCAGGGTCCAATGAACAAGCATAGAACATCACAAACTGCAATGAATAAAGGAATATAGTTTCAGCTAGAAGGAAATATACAGCTTGATAGAGACACAGAGACCAAAAAAGCCATAAGAAACTAATGAAAACTATACTGAATGGTGATCAATGCATTAAAAGGATGATGCAGAAAATTCAACCCCGAGATGCATATGAGCAATTACCTGTGCAAATTTAGACTTGTATACATTAAGAACAGTAACCTGAAATGACTGAAGGAGATACTCGAATACCTGGCCACATATTGGAAACATACACTCAGACATCAAAGAAATAATGCCAATGAACAGAATAACTCGGAGAGCAGATAGTCCAGTGAGTACCTCAACCAAGCGACCACTGATTTCACAAGATTTCAAATGCTCAAAAGTAAGAACCATGAGGCTGTCCAACTTGTCAACCACTACATTTCCCCCTAAACTCTTGCGAGTTAAGGACTCCCTTGGAAACTACATAGGAAAGGCAGCATAATTTCAATTGCTGGCTAGAAACATGAATTCTTTAGAATATTATGGCAATTCATCAAAACAGGAATATGCAGAAGTATTCATGGGGTTTATGGAAAACAAATAATCCTAAAAAAGAAAGCAAATGAAGCAGAAATATTAAATGGCATATGAATCATACTTCAATTCCATCTTCTTCAGCAGCTGTTGCCTCATCTTCCAGCTCCATCTCAAAAATGCCTTTAGTAGGTTCCTCTGATAGAATGTCATCCCATCCAATCTCCACCTATAATACGCTCTAAAATAAGATTAATGAGGCAGGTGATCACTACCAGTACCAGCACAAATCTCAGCACTGGAAATCTGAAACAGAATTGATCCCCAAAAGTAGAGAGTAAAAAGAAACAAACATGCAATACAACAGCATCAATCAAAAAGAGAAACAAAAGGCCATGAACACCGGCCTGACCCTAGCAAGACCAAGAGAAACAAAGAGGCTGATCCCGATTATTCGAGGCCATGTTAACATACTCACATCCAAATCTATCAGCCGATCCACCACAGCCATAATTAGCGTTCTTCTCCCGACAAGTTCTCCAACTGCACTGGCCTCCAACCTCAGCATGTTCTCCACAAATATTGCCATCAACTACAAGAACAAAAAGGTTGCTCACTTAAAATTAAAAGATGAATTGTAGGAATTAATACAGTGAGTGTGCAGAGACTTAGTGACATTTATTATCACAGTCCATAGTGTTTGGTTCGTGTGAATGACCGATCTGACAAAAAGTTATTTTGCTTTTTTAAAGTCCAATATACTAATGTATGTTGCTGAAACATACCGTGCAGGAACAATTACAAATATTCATTTCATTTAACAATATGAATGCCGATTTCTATTGCATAAGCATATGTGAAGGAGTAGAAATAGAGATATTTATAAGTCCCCCTCTTGCGCACGCACACAAACGTACACAAAGTCCCCATCTAGTAGATATAACAAAAATTCATTTCATTTAACAATATGAATACCGATTTCTATTACATATGCATTTGTGAGGGGGTAGAAATAGAGATATTTATAAGTCCCCCCCCCACACACACACAAAAGCTGTCCCATCTAGTAGAATTCACATTCTTTTGTTTCGCATTCTTTTGTCCCATTAGGAAGAAACAAAGATTCTTTAAGTGTTAAAATAAGAGAGGCTAAACCAGAATAAATTACTATGCATTCAATGAGATACTATTGAAGAGATACTAGCAGGAAAACAACTATATTGTATCTATCTTATGCAGGCTGATTTAGTTATATGACAGACTCAAACAATTAAAAGTAGCTTTTTCATTAAAAATAAAAATTGACAACAATATAATTATGCTCTCATTCTGCTGAGCTGGTCAACTTATCCAATAAATTAGCAATACATTTGAATTGATGGGATGCAAATAAAAACATGGGATAAAGTAGCATAGCAAAGCAGGATACTTTCATGATTAGGTTTCTTCAGAAATGCGGATATGTCAATAAATTATTTACTAAATTTTGACATACAATAGTCATATTCAAAAAGAGAATGCAATTCTGAACTCACAGGTTCTTTTGTAAAAATGTTCGGCATTTTGTGGATAATAATAGGCAACAATCTTGATGGGGCGAGAGGAACCAGATCGGCAATATCTTTGAAAGCAGAGTGCACTCTGCACATTACTTGCTCCTTCTTTGCAACACAGCGCGGCTGCTTCAACATGTCTAATTGAGGAGGAATGAAGTTGCTTACAAGCATTTCTAAGCATACATCAACATATTTTCCGCTTGATGCTGCCTGCAACACAATGAAGGGGGAAATGAGCAACAATATTTCCCCAAGTTCCATGTGCAAATTAAGTTCTCATACCAGGGATATAATCAAGTCCGCCAAAGCATCCATGACATCAGGTCCATAGTTCCACATGCTCATACCAAAAATCTACACACAAATTATGTAAGTCTATGCGTTTTGTCCAGTTGTATTGCTTGACAGCAATGGTGACAACAAGAGAAATTAAAATCAAATGAAAGTAATGATGGCATCTTACGGAACCAAGAAGAGACTGATGGTACACATCATCTATATAAGAAACTGCTCCAGAAAGTGCCTTCAAGCTTGTCTGCCACGCAACACAGTGTTCTTCAAAGTGAATTCAACTACTTGCAAGTTGCAATAGTAAATAATATCAAGGTTTTATCTCTCACTAATTGTGTAAGCTGCATGATTCTTCTTCAGCCAATTCACTTGGTTCAGTCAACATTCTTCAGAAAAAAAGAAGCAACCGTAAATCATTTTCATTTTCTCACTCCAAGTTTCTAGGCCTGCCTTTTCCTTTCCCGTTATTGTTAACCTCACCAAATTAATGTCAATAAATTCAATTACTTGCCATGAAAAATTATATTTATCTTGAAGAATAAGAATGGTAGCACAACATATGAGGTTCCGACAGCATGTAGCCTAGAGAGTCAAATGTATGCCACATTTCCATATATTACGTTAAGATTATTGCCATAGTTTGAATCCATAATCTCTGAATGATAACAAAGCAACCTTACCATTGAGTCAAAATTTAACCATCCTAAAATATAATTTAGGGGATAACAGAATTACCACAAGGAGGGCCACTTCATCAGGAGCAAGTTGACCTTTACGGTGCAAGACCCCTTCTAATTGGCTGCAACTGTCCGAATTACCCTGCCCAAAAGAAAACAGATGAAAAGAAAAAGGCAAGTGTTTATAGAACAATAATTTCAAAATACAACATAATGTCAACCAATATTTGTACCTTTTTAAATATGTAAGATGGAACCATGGATATTGATGAATTGACCAAACACATTAAAGACAATGTACCTTGGACCTTAGTACATGCTCTTTGAAGATAGCATAGTTTTAGTGAATGAGACAAAAGATGGCATCAACAATAGGTTCAAAATTTGGAGAGACTTAGGAAGCTGAAAATTTTAGAATTAGCAAGATAGACAATGGGAAGGTGAGGCTAGGGACCGAAAGCCAACCAAAAAGGAATTATTTTAAGCACTTGAATTGGTAGTTGAGAAAGATGGGGCGATAAATAAAGCTATAATTCATCATATTAAAGCATAATGGATGAAGTGAAAAACGACTTCGAAAATCATGCACGGTCGATGGATGTCATTCAAAGTTCAAAGAAAATAATATAAGGCAGTTACTAGGTCAACTATATAATATAGAGCAATGAATTGGGTTGTTAAATACTAACATGTCCAAAAAATGGTAGTAATGAAAACAAAGACATTGTGACCACAAAATAAATGGTAGGATTTGAAATGATATTATATTGGAGATAGTTGGGTGGCACATACAGAAGAAAAAAAGTTACATGTGTATTTGAGGTAGTTTGGTCATATAATGCACCACATAGAAGATGTAAAAGGTTGGTAAAAGCTCGTTATAGATGAGGCAAATTTAAAAAAAAAAGTTTTAACGGAAATTATCAAGCATGATCATGCACGTTTGGAATTAGTTGATGATAGATGTACAACAGAGCTATATGAGTCAAAGAATTCATATAGATGACATAGAATAAAGAAGCTTAGTTTGATTTTGGTGAGATGAAAGAAGGCAGAGGGTAAATAATAACCATGCTACCTTGAGTCCCTGCTACAATGATTTTATCATTTTTATACCCTATAATGTACTGTAGACAGAAACCTTTTGCAGGCAAAACTAGGGAGGGAGTACAATACTTGCGCAGAATTGGTTGTAAGTTTCAATCACAAGAAAAAAAAAAGAAGAACAACTGTTAGAAAACCCAGAAAAAATCGACACCCTGATACAAAACTTATAATCAATATTGAGTCCAACTACTAAAAACACAATGCCTGTACGGAATGGCCTTCTATCTTATTTTTCCTTTGTTTTCATTTAATGTTTCTCTTCTTCATCTTTTTTTTTTTTCATTAGACAACAGGGTAATGGGCAGTGAGTAACAATGTACATTAGTAGTATGCATTCTACACTCAACATCACCTTTCTTGACACAATGAAGTAGAAAAAACACTGATGTTTCTAATCTGATTCAGGTAAACAAACCTTCATCTCCCTTTACTTCAAATACATTTTTAAAAAATAACTTTATTTGCTAAGAGACACCATCCTTTCTTGTTACTTTCCCTGCCCTCCCTCTTCCCATCTCCATGGATACATAAACAGGGCAATATATAATATAGTTTTCCAGTCATTGTGTAGTTTGAATCCTCGCTGTTTCAATAGAGAAGGCAGCTCAAACTAAAATATATCCTTACTGTGACATAAGGTAATTAAGATTTTAACCAGATTGATAATTAAAAGGATTTCCCTACCCTAATATCCTTACTCTATGTACAGTTTCATGTGATGAATTGACTGACTTAGCGAGAAAGAAAACAAAAGATAGTTAAAAGAAGGTTACGGATCACCTTAAGTGGTTTTTTTTTACAATTGAGTTCATATCGTTTTACTTGTTTCCATAATATATTACAACCAAATTAAATCCTTGTCAAAATTCTAGTGAAAACGTTATTTTTAGTATCTACAAGCCTAGTTGAATCTCTAATTTGTCAATGTCTTCATGCGTTTGGTCATTTTGAAATTCAGCTATGATTTTGATCTTCATCAATAATAATTTGGTGCCCGATTCTAAAAAAGAAATTGATCATGACAAATAAAAAGTCAGGTGCCCGATTCTAGAAAGGCACCAAAAAGGTTTTGGAAAAAATTTTCATTTACTGGATGATAATAGGGGAACAAACATCAACCAAAAAGGGGGGAAGGAAGGAAAAAAACTGCCTTCAGTAACTGACCACTGCAGGAAATTGCCTCACGAACTAAAAATTGAAAGATAAAAGAACAGCAGCAGCAGAACAACAATTAGTAACAAGAAGCAGCAATATTCAGATCGTAATACTTTTAGCTTACCGCTGAAGCAGATACAAGAGCCTCTTTGACATGATTAACCAACTCCGAATCGCTAAAATCAGCGTCGTCCATTGAATAATACTCCGTCCTTTCGTTTGCCAGCTCCACTCCCATTTTTCCTTCAACAATTATCTTCTCCTCCTCACAAATTGCCG
>JAOVVI020002426.1:0-10961 GCA_028571085.2 Nepenthes alata | reverse complement strand
GCAAGACGACTGAGCCGGCGTGCTCGATCACCTTGGCTCCCTTTTTTCGTGATCTGATGATTCAAAGATGAAGAGATTGTCCTCGTACCTAGAAAGCCTTCTGGGTCTTTACTAGTCCTCAGGCTCATTGAGTTAGGTTCTCAGACGTTAATTGAGAGTTTTGCTTGCTAAAGGCCCTCAAAATTTAAGTGTTATATTCTTGGCTTCATGTCATCGAAATTTCATTAGTGACATTGGTCTCTTATGGCGTCCTCAGGCCGCCTGGGTCAAATTGATCTCTCAGACCATTGTTGTCATTTGGGCTTCTTAGGACGCTGGCCCAGGTCCTCGATCTTCTAAGGCTAACTTAACTTCTTATGCTAAGTTGGGCTTCTTGAGCCTCTAAGGACGCGAATGACTGTCTTTGGGTCTCTTGGGCCAAATTGTCCTCATAAGTCTCTTGGTTTGTGGACTTGACTCTTTGGGCCTTGCTTTCTGGGCCTTGGGTGCCGGGATCCATCAATAATCATAATAAAAAAATATTATTTAAAATTAAATAAAAATTTAAATGTTGAAGCATTTATTTATAAAAAATAAAAAAACAATAAAAAATTATTCAAAAATATGAAAGTTAGATAACAATAATAACTTACTAATACTAACTAACAATCTAATATATAAATTTTCAATTCATCATAGATAAAATAACTCATTACTGATAAATTTTGGTATAAAAAATAACCATAATATAAATTATAAAAATATATTTTAAAAACATGTGCGAAAAATAAAAAATAAAAGAATTCAAAAAATAAAAATTATGATGAGAACTGGAAATGCAATTAAGACTTATTTATTAGGATAATTTCAATGAGAAAGACATAATAAGCATCATAATCAAATAATCAAATGACTTGAAAATATGAGAAGAAAAATAAAAATATAATCTTATTATCTAAAAATTTTAAAAGTTAAAAAAATTTAAGAAAAAATATATTCATCCACAATTAATAATAAATTCATAACATAAGAATACTAAATTGATAGAGCAGTATAAGCTTGTAAATTAATTTACCAAAATGCCCATCCATGGCTTGCCCCGAGAGATTTTTTTTGTAAGATAAATATTTTTAACTTAGAATTATAAAATCTGTTAGAATTATATAGGATTTAATATATATTTTAATAATGTTCATAATAAAGGCTAAAATAAATATATTTTTTAAATTAGTTTTAGGAAATTGGATTTGACATAAAGCACAACTTAAAATTACGGTAAATATATATTTTAAAATGTTCAAAATCATTTTATAAATTTGATAAAAATAAATTAATTTTTTAAAATATATTTAAATATAGGTGGGGGTAAAATCATTTTTCTTTTTTAAAAAAATATGATCCTCTAATTTAGTAAACTGTCGGGTCTCACTGCCCCTAAGACTGAGTTATGTTTAGGATGGGCATATCAAAACCCGGTCCAATTACTCTAATGAGTAAATGGGCCTGAAAATTAAAAAGTGTTTCCATGGGCTTCAATTAAGTTAGGCCCATTCCGCATATTGAGTAATATTTTGGATGGGCATGTAAAAACCCGGTCTTATTACCCTAATGAGTAAATGGGCCTAAAAAAATTGTTTCCATGGGCTTCAATTAAGTTAGGCCCATTTAGCATATTGGGCTTACTATAGGAAAACAGATTTTACGGGAAGGAATAAAAATACACACGCCCGGTGGGACTCGAACCCACAATCGCCTGATTAGAAGTCAGACGCCTTATCCATTAGGCCACGGGCGCTGTTCTAGCCATAGATTTTTCATTATTTATATAATCAATTCTCCAATACCGACTTATTTTTCCATCCCTGTTGATCTGTCGAAGATTTTTTAAGAGTAATTCCAAGGTATTTTAGAATGACAAATCTTGCCCTTATTTTGTTTTGAGTTAAGCCAACTAATTTTGGAAACAAATTTATAAAAAGAAACAAGTTATTTTAAAAATAGAGCAAAGATTTATTGTTATATTTCAAATTGAATATATTTTGATTTAATATGAAACAAAGTAATATTAAATTGACAATTGTCATAGACCAAGTGAAAAAAGAGGTGGAAAATAGGTGAGAAAATTATGGTTGAAAAAAAAAAAGATATAGAACTAAAAAAATTTTAGATGTATGTTATAAATAATTTAAAATTATTTATATTTTTGTAATATATTATACTAAATGTATTGAAATGTTAAAAGTAAATCCATATTATTAGATCATGTTGAGTAAAGAAAAAAATTTAAGTTGATTTAATTTCATCAATCAAGCCAATTGATATAAAGAGGTGTCTAAAATTAATAACATTATTCAAATAAAATAATCTCTAAAAAGGCTTAATTAATTAGACCACCACTCAAGCAAAGTATGTCCAAATGAGGCCTAGTGGATAGAGGCCGAGGAAGAATATTTATGACAGAAACTCAATCGAAATCTAAAAAATGTATACCGGTTAATTAGCTTACCAAATGATCAAGGTTTCCAGTCCACTTTAAGCCCTAGAGGGATAGTTAGTGCTGAAACAAAAATACAGTTTGAAAGGTTATCGTGCTGATTTATCATGTAGTCTGTTGATCTCATATGTTGAATTGGTACTCTATACTTCAACCAATCACACTCTAACCAGATTTGATTAACATGATCGAGCTCAAGTAGCACCTGCCATGACGCCCAATGCAAAATGTGAGTGGTAGTTGCTAATCTAAATGGTCAGCGACCAAACCCGGTTGTTAAATCATGGCATATAAATATACAAGGAAAATTTTTGTTGGTTCTCAAGAAAATTTGGCATTTGAGACGGAGGCCTAATTAACAGACTAGGCCTTGGACTATTTTGGTTTCCAGCATATCAACCCTCTTTATCTCTCCCTAACTTAATTGTTGATTTCATAATACCAATTTAAATGTCAGATGATAACATGATGAGTTAATCCCAATATCTCCAAAGTTCTCAATTCAGTCTGTGATATATAGAATTTGAATTAAAAAATTTAAAAATTCAGACCAATATTTCTTAGATCGAATCTAAATTTAAAACTTATATTAACTTTATTATTAAAATTTAGTATGTTATTACCGTGACCGTATAAAGTTAGCATATTAAATGATATGACGTCGATCACTAGCATCAATTAATACTCGGGGTTGACTGTGAAGGACAAGTAGCTATCGCTTTGTTATTGAGTTATTCAACAACTGTTCCAAAAGGTGGTCCATTTTTCTCTTAATCAATAATCACTCCTTCCTTCAAAGGAAACGCAGCAGAAAACAAAGAAGAATGTGAGAGAGAGATTCGTACGTGGGAACATATTATTATTTTAAGAATTAAAATATAAAGATTAAATGGGATATTTTTTTTAAAAAAATAATAATAATTCTGACCTGAATAGAATTACCTTAAAAATTATGTGTGTGGCAGTACAACAGCTACTCTATAGGCATCGAAATCCCAACTCCAAAAGTAAGAAATAAGCCATCCGATTTGTCGGCCCCTGCGAAGATATATAATCAAACAAGTAAGCAAATGCACATCCTCGGAAAACGACAGTTTCGCTTGAATTCCGGATATTTATTTATTATGTATTTTGGTAGTTTACTTTATTTAATTTATTTTCTTTTTTCTATATATTTTTTAAAGTTTTATAACTTTTATAATTTACTTGATATTTATAAAATATTATAATTTTTTTATATTATTATTATTTGACACGTCCGAGGATTCAAATTGTAGTACGAATATGGATGGCTAAAATTTATCCGTTAGGCTTGAAATAGGTTCGGCCTTCGTACGTCTTTAATTTGAATCCGATACAACACAAAATATAGTCAAAAGATTAGCGAAACTCACTCTCCGGTATATTTTCTGATACTCAAATTAATATCCTTTTTTAAAAAGAAGAAAAATATATGATACAAGATTAAATGTTTATTATTATGTTAATAGTTCGGGGGTTTACGTTCTTATGAAAGCGTCTTGATTTGAGAGAGGGAGAGAGTGTGTGTACTCTTCGCATCTTTCAATTACTTTTTTTTATTTGAAATACTGACCACTTTTTTTGCTGAGAAGAATGGATTTTTATAAAAATTTGGGGACGGTTAACTGACAAACTATTGAAAAAAAGTTTACAAATGTCAGACATTTCAAAACAACTGATCAAGTCGGCTATTGAATTAGGTGAGTTCGATATGGAGTTTCAACCGAAGCTGGCCTTAAAAGGCTAGGCTCTGACAGATTTTATAGTTAAAACAACGACCACAACTCAAAAAATCCTCGACCTTATTAAAGTTGATGATTATCAAAACACTCCAACATGGATTTTGCATGTGGACGGTTCTTCAATGCAAGTGGGTTGTGGTGCTGGAGTGGTTCTAAGAACACTTGATGGGTCAGAAATAAAATATTCAATAACCCTTAAATTCCTAACAACGAATATTGTCACCAAGTACAAGACATTGCTTGCGGGATTTAAATTATACCGATGTGAGTATTCCATCCCATATATGCGGTGTCTCACACCTGAAAAGATTAACTACACACTCGAAGAAGTACACCTGGTATCCGTGGATTCCATAACGGAGGCAAGAACCTTATTTTTAAACTTATGAGGTAAGGATATTATTGACCTACCATGAAATACAACGCGAGGACTTCTTTCAAAAATGTGAGAACTACCAGATGCAGAAGAACCTTACCCATCGACCGCATATAGAACTCCGAACTCTACGGTCACCTTGGCTATTCACACAATGGTGGCTCGATATCCTCAAACCGCTTTCAGTTACATCTGAACAAAGAAAGTTCGTAATTACTGGGATCGATTATTTTATAAAATGGATCGAGGTTGTTCTACTAGCTTGAATCACATAATATAACATGATTGAGTTCGTCCGATTAAACATTATATGTAGATTTGGCATACCCAAAGTCATAGTATCCGATAACGAGACCCAATTCAACAAGTGTTTTAGGAAGTAATATGCTAGTTTAAAGATAAGGTTGGTTCACACATCCGTGGTTTACCCACAATCTAATGGACAAGTGAAAGTTACCAACTGCACAATGCTGCACAATTTAAAAACAAAGCTTGAAAATAAAGGGGGCTCGTGGGTAGACAATCTTCCATCTGTCCTATGGTCGTATAAGATAACACCTAGAGAGCCGATCTGAGAGACACGCTTTAACTTATGTTATGGGATCGAGGCCGTCATTCCAATAGAAGTCGGACTGCCCAATCTTCGAGTTGAGTATTTTGATTCGTGTAATAACTCACAAAGGCTTTGGGAGAGCCTTGATCTACTTGATGAATCCCAAAACATGGTACGGTTACAGACGACAACTTATTAGTAAAGGGTTACCAGATACTACAACAAGAAGGTGAGAGCACCCAATTTTGAGGTGGAAGACTTAGTGTTACGGAGTATTGAAGCCACTGACAAAAATATCGACTCAAATAAGATCTCACATAACTGGGAATGGTCGTTCCTAGTTTTGGCCATTCTTCAAAATAAGGCATAAAAATTATGCACACAGAATGGCAAACTAGTTCCTCAAATTTAGAATGTCTCTTACCTTAAAAAATATTACCAATGAGTGCATATATGAACTCGTAAGGTTTATTTGTATCATGTGAAGTGTTTATAAATTTTGTGACATTTTATCAATAAAATAATTTTTTGTTTATCCATATGCATGTTTGTTATTCCATGACATTGCATGGCCTAAGTTGTCCCTAAGTTAGGTGAAATACGTTCACCTGCCTCACGAGCTACACTTGGTGATCGATGAAACTCAATCATATAATTGAGCGACCCAGATGATGTTGGTATCTTAAAACTTGGTCATGAAACCAAGCGGCCCAGATGAGGCCGAATATTAAAAAACTTAGGGGACCTCCTTAGCAGCATGCATGCGAAAACCTTCAAGGTAGTATCGTCAGCTAATCATAGTCAAAAAAATTTAAGTTAGACACACGAATACTTTGACACTTTTCGATCTATCCAAGAGACAAAAGTTGTGTGTGAACGACAACTTAAGTAATATTAAGGACTCGACATTTATAATATCCGGCCAACCTAAACTTACATATATATATAAACCAAGATAGAGAGAGAGAGAGTCGTGTAAAAAAAATTCCATTATAAGGGATGTAACAATTAGAAGTCTATATATATATATATAAGTGTTTATTCTGGAAGAGGATAAGGCTGCGAAGTCTCCGACAGTGGCTCCCAGGAGTCCACATTGTCCCTGAGAGGATATAACACATCAGAATTGTGGCGAGTGCTGGCATTCTTTCGATGAAATACAAAAATAGGAACACAATGAACCACCATTTGGACAATGTGCTGACATAGGCCAATACCCTCCCAGTAACTGCACTCCAACATCTTCCTGATGTCATCTAGACGAATAGAAGTCGGAAACTCACTTTCTTTCTTGACATTTTGGCGTCGAAGGAGGGCGTATTTCTACTTCAAATCAACTAGCTTGTGTTCAAGTTGGAAAATACGTTCCTCTTAAGTCAGAAACTTCTTTTTCTTAACATAATTATGAGCCAGGCGGTTGGTAGCGCAGGCAAGATGATTATCCATTTCTTGAAGTTGCAAAGAAAAAAAGGAAAAATCAGTAACTAAGGATAACACAATATAGGTACTAAGGAAGGGTTTGGCTAATACCTCAAAGATGGAGATACTCCCTAAAGGAGTGTCGCTTATGGGGACTTTCGATATCTCTTGGATCTCGAGCTTTGAGAGCTCTGTACCATCCACCTCTGCCACCTCTTGGACTCCTCCAGAAATGACATCCCCCTTAGACTCAGGTATTTGGGGCTTGGAATCAGATGTTCCAGCAGTTGCTTTAGGAGTTGTTTATGGCTCGACCTCAGGCATGGGACCCTCCAAAAGAGGCACATCTACCGCCCCAACTTGCCTCTCGGTCTCATCTTCCGATTCAACCTTGGGTGTTGGGGGCTTGGGAGAATGCACATCTTCAACTTCAACTGGCCACCTGGAACTCAATTAGTGTCATCTTCTCGACCTCACTAGATTGAGTCTCACTAATCTAGGATGTGCCCTTAGTAATATTGTAGGGATGTTGGGCAGGGATTCCTCAGACAGCTGGGGAAAAACGGCCAGCATCCCATATGAAGCAAGTGTTAGGGCAGGCATCGGCATGTCTACAGCTCCAACCTCAGCAATAGACTCTGACGACTCACAGCCTTCAGTTGGTTCGACCACCCTAGAGGCTTAGGCCAGGGAGGATGTAGAAGTTGAATCCATTCTGGCCGACAGCTGCTTCCTTATTATTAACTGATCAATTTGTCTCGTCTTCAGAAGTGGATACAGCCGAGACCTCTTTTTGCTCAAGCGCTTTGGCCAACGGCTCTTTTATTTGAAGAGACTTCGCCTTCCTCTTATACTTTATCTTATAAACTGACGGTGTTAGGGAAGCGTCTGACCCCTCCTGTACAAGCTCTCATTTGGCCAGAGCAAGAAACTTGACCAGCAGCCATCAGTTCTTCTTATTTTCATTGAAGGAGTCGACCTTTTTCTTAAAAAGATCTATCAACGCCTAGGCCGATGCCTTCTCATGCTCTATTATTTCAAAATGAAATAATGCAGAGACTCGACCCCATTCATTGCAGAATTTCCATCCAGAGGAAACCGCCAGGTAGAAGAGTCAATCTTTCTGTCTCTTTGTTGAGTTAGGGTTTCCCCACTCAACTCAAAATAAGGTCCTGGAGAGACCACAATCCAATCTACTCTATGATGAAAATAAAGAATAACTTTCATAGCTGTGGTGTCAAATACCAGACCGTGAATGCAGGCAAAAACGTATAAAGAAACGATATACCTCATAGCGTTTGGTTGTAATCTAGCTACCAAAACATGGAAGTCCACCATTATTTTATACAGTTCCCGCACCAGAGAAAATCAAAGACCGCCTTTCAAGTGGGTCTCACAGATAGTGATGTAGCTCTCTTGTGGAAAAAGAGCTCTCCCACTGACTCTAGGTAGGAGGAATGTCAATGAACTCAAAATTCTATACCGAGCTCGGAGATATTCGACGTCATCAAAAGTTAGAATAGATTGGATGTCGTTAATACTAATAGCCATTGAGAAGAAAGATTTTCGGCTGTAAGGAAGGTGGCAGGAAAAATTTTTGAATGATAAGAAGAAGATGAAGGATTTAAAAGTGTTGATTGAATGTTTCAAATCCTATTTATAGACGAGGCATAGGGGTTGAAACGACGCCGTTAGGATTGAAATTCAAAAGACGCACCTCATCATGATAGTGATACGTGTCGGCCACTCATTAGCTCTACTGTCGGCCACTCGAAGAGGCTTGCATTTGATGTTGCAACTAACGGCAACAATAAAGATTGTCGGGTTAATTTCCCTCATCTAATAAGAGCCTTCGGACTGAAAATTCTTATCGAATAAGCCAATAAAGCTCGTCAAACTAAGACCTCAGGTTTAGATAGAAGATGCCTTCAGACGTCATACCAAAATATTGAGTTTCAAACCTCCTAACATGGGGGCTAGCGATCGGTATTATAACCGAAGGCTCAAGAAAAATCAGCCCAAAGTAAATCTAAGCTAAGACAAGTTTCGGCAGTCTAAACCACTCGCGCAACTTATTTCGGTGGACACGTCCGACGGTCTTAAGCGGTTTGTTCTTAAGACAGAAATGGAACCAACCTAACGGTCGAGACGGTTTCCTATTCTTATCTCAAAGTAACGGCCTCGGGCGTTGGTTGAAACCACTGGTTGGATTAGACCTCATCCGTCCGACAATTTTCTAAACAGTTGACAAAGGGAGTCAACCGTCCCTCAACTTCTACAAAACCCCTCATTCCCAATAGAAAAATGGGTAAGCACTTCAAATAAAGAAAATATAATTGAAAAACGTCAAGTGAGCACACACATTCTCTCTCAAATTAAGACGCTTTCATAAGAGTGCAAACCCCTTGATTATATATATAATCATGAACGCTTAATCTTGCATCCTCTGTCTTTCTTTCTTTTTAGAAGGATATTGACTTGATAGTCGAAAGATATATTGAGGAGTGAATCTCACCAATCCATTGATTATATTTTTGTGTTGTATAGTATTCAAATTGGAGACGTATGAGATCGAACCTATTTCAAATCCAACGGATAAATTTTAGCCCTCCATATTTGTATTACCATTCAAATTCTCATACGCAGAGATTAAAATTTGACCTTTAATATTACACAAAGCCACCGTTTCTATAAATATAATAAATCCATATCGTAATTTCTTACAATTAGGACCATAAGAATCAGTTAGAGTACAGCTGCCATTAAATACAAGGACATTGATACTTCTACTCGCAGCTTTTCTTTTCTTTTTCTTTTTTTTTCTTTCTTCTTTCTTTCATTCACTGCTCTGTTGATCCGATTCCCCTTCTGTCGTCGAAAATTTCCTCGGGGGTGAAAAATGGGGACTACAAAAAGTGAAATCAATACGGTGATTTCGCCCCTCGCTGCAGCACTGGCTGGAGCTTTTTCTAAGTACAGTGAAGAGAGAAAAGGACATAAAAAAACAACTCAATAGTGAAGAAGAAGAAGAAGATAGTGCAGCAGGAAAAAAGGAGAACTGCAAGCTGGAAAAAAGGACATAAAAGGGACACCATTTAGTTATGGATGTTTTTAAGTGATATTTCATCCCTTACAAATATAAATTCATGTACTATAGAATTATATAAGTTTTGGTTTATCTTATTTAGTTAAAATTATAATTTTATTAATTTATTTCATACTTTATTAAAAATTTCTTTTCCAATGGTGCAATATTTTTTAAGAGAATTACTCATAATATTTAAAGTATAAATACATAAAAATAACAATTAACATAATACTTCTTTGAAAGCCTCTTTTCTACACCGGTTGCATCTTGCAAATGAAAAATACATATAGCTTTTGTAGTTATGACTTTTGGTTAGCATACGAAATTTAACCAACATGAATCATTATAGTTAGTAATGAACTCAAATTATTACAAAGACTGATGCATATCCCACAACAAAGACTTTGAGACAGAATTTTTAACTTATAAGTTTGGGAGGCTCTCCCCTTATAAGACGTCCTTTGGGAATGGACTCTCTCCCTAAATTTGTGCACGTATCAATAGTACTCTCATTGAGATTGACCCCCAACCCGAAGAGAGCTACCTTTGGAGATACTAACCTACTGCCGGTGCGTTAGAGGGAAATAAAGTATCGCAAAATAAAAATCGTTGAATAAAGTGTCGTAAAGTACAGCCGCCGATATCTATAGCTGTTGAAAGAGGGAGAAATAATACGTATCCCACATTAAAAAATTTAAAGTAGAACCTCTAATTTATAAGTTTAGAGGCTTTTCCTCTCATAGGATATCTTTTTGGGATGGACTTTTCCTCCAAACTTATATACGCATCAAAGACACACTATAGATATTCTTTCTACTCTAAAATTTATAACATCTATTATAAAGCTTATAATAAGAGAACTTATATATATATATTTGATCAGCATGCATTTTTACGCAGTTATACAGTGAGGTACCTACAGACTGAAAAGGCATTTTCATATTCTGATAATATTGCATGATTACATTATTGCTAGTTTACAAGGATAAGCTTCGCAACAAACAAGGATAAGCTCACCCTGTCACCCTCCAAGCACTGTATTTTTATAAGTAAATTTGTATCTATATCTTATCAAAATTAATACATATTCACCCAATATAGTCTATTCTATAAGCCGATCAGTACCGAAAGACAATATTACCCAACAAAACAAAACAAAATAAGAACTCCCCGCACATCAAACAATAGAGAGATCACAATTCCGCCCCCCCCCCTCCCCCAAAAAAAACAAAAAGTCGGCTCGCAACCTAAGAGGCTGCTGCCGAAAGATGTTTATTTTGATATTTTCA
>JAOVVI020002425.1:0-21144 GCA_028571085.2 Nepenthes alata | reverse complement strand
TCAATTTTGCGTAAAGCCTATGGTCTTCCAAAATCTATAATCCCTTCTGAAAATGCTATTCATGAGCTTCCTTAGTGAGGTTGAAAATCAGGATATCATCAAAAAATACAGATATAAAGATGCGAAGAAAAGGTCTAAAATTTTCATTCATTAATTCCTAAAATGTAGCTAGAGCATTGATTAACCCAAAAGGCATAACAAATAATTTATAGTGCCCTTCATGTGTTTTAAAAGCGGTCTTAGGAATATTTGAGTCCTTCATCCTAATCTGATTGTATCCCAACCTCAAGTCCAATTACGAAAAAAAAGTAGCCCCATGAGATCCATTTAAGAGTTCGTCAACTAGATTGTGGTATTGTATAAGGCTTGATAATTAACGCACATCCTTCAACTCTCATCAGTCTTTCGTTCCAAGAGAACCTAAGATGAATAAGGACTTTAGCTAGGTCAAATTAGTCCAATTTCCAACAGCTCTCATACCACCCTCTCAATCTCATTTTTCTAGCAATATGGATAATGATAAAGCCTTGTACTAAAAGGTCTTTCGTCATCCTTGAGCAATATTTGATGCTCACGCCCCCTGATCAAAGGCAGTCCACCAGGATCCTGAGAAACTTGTTTTAAATGATGGAGTAATTTTTTTACCTTATTTGGCCCGGTTACAGTCTCCAAGGTCGGGGAACTATCCATCAGTTTCAGCACCACCCCTTGTTTTCACTGTCTGTAATTTGCGGCCGCACACTTCTATCATTTGTAGTGTCAACCACAGTTCTCAACCCTTGCAAGCTCACTTGCTAGCCCTCGCTCTGGAATTCCATTTGAAGAGTTTGCAAGTTCCAAGTAATAGGGCCTAAGGTTGACAGCCAGTGCACTCCTAAAACGACATCGCAACGTTCAAAGGTTAAAATTATGAAGTTAGCCTTAATTTGATTATTCCATACTTCTAAAGTTACCTCTCGACAAGATTCCTCTTCTTGTACAATCTCACTGTTTGCTATCTGTACTCAACCCTGGGTTTGGACAAATCGCTTCCTTTAGCCTGCTTGACTAGGCTTTTATCAAGTAATTTATGAGTACTTCTAAGGCCAATCAAGATTACCCCCCGGATCGTGTTAATCCTTCCCAACACTCGCATAATCTTGTAATGAGGAGTGCCTATCATAGCATGTAAGGAAATCTCGATCAACCGGTCTTCCTCAACAAGTGTTTCTTGAAGCATTGAATCTTCAGATTCTTGCTCAAACTAGGTTCCTCTAGCTCCACTACCTCCATCACAAAGAGTCGTGGGTGGGAGCATTTGTGCCTCAAATTCCATTTTTCATTGCATGTGTAACACAGTCCCTTGTGTCTCTTGTTTTTAATTTGTGCAAGTATGATACGATGAACCGTCGTTTCTAATTTGATAGCAGCTCCACTTGAGCAAGTTGCCCTGGAATGGGAATGATGATGGAATAATCCTCCAAAAGAGGTATTTTGACCCTTATTGGCCCTTTTTCAGCTTGTTACAAACACATCTTGGATGCATGCCATGCTAAATGCTTGGTGTAAGCTTGTCGGGTTACAGGGTTTCATTGGATAACAGATTTCATCATTCAGTCCTCCTAAAATACATCTCAACTTGGCTTGAGCTAAAATGTCCATCAACTGGTTAGCAATCAACTCCAACTGTGCCTTATATTCAACCATACTTCCAGATTGTCTAAGCTTATGCAATGACTCCATAGGATCATTATATGCTAAGCCACCAAACTTGACGGTCAGCGTTTGGGACAACGTTTTTCAGTCAACGAATTCCCAAACTACCTCAACTACCTGGAACCAAATCAATGCCTCCCCTTCCATATAAAAGGAGGATAGAAGTAGCTTTTGATTATCAAGTGTCTGGTAAAGCAAGAAGAATTGATTAGCTTTATAGATCCATTCGTGGGGTTTTTCTCTCCTAAATCGTGGAAAATCGATTTTAACATTCCAAGGGGCATTGATTTCCAATGGCCACTGTCGCTGCCATCAATGGAGAGGGTTTTGAACTTGGAATAGAGCTACTGGAGAGGTTGTCAGTAGTCTTTGGTATAAATTGAACAAATGTCGCATTTGTTCTATTAATTTGATAATACTTAACTCGAGCTGCACTATGCTCTGGTTCTTGTTTTGCTCAAAATTATTGAGTCATTGGTTTCCAGCTGCTACTACCTCAATTAATTGGTTCATGCAAGTGCCCTCTGCCATTCTTTATCTCTGATACCAATTTGTAAGAATCAAATTATGGAGGATTGTGTCATTTACCTAATCTGTAAAGAGGAAGAGAATAGGGGGAGGGAAGAGTTGATAAAATTGGAAAAATAAAGCTAGAGTTCCTAATTCAAGAACGGAATGGGTCTCCAAAGGAAATTCTAATGCATAGGTATTTCATCTCCCCTCCCTCTGATTACATTCCCCTAATTCATGCTCTTTACCAAGAATATATTCCTAATAACGGCAGAACTATTTCCTTATTGAAAATAGATAATTACAGCAATAAAAAGAAAAGCATAAGAAACAGAAAGAATTAATTTGGTTGCCATCTGGCAGATGCCTTGCATGTGTCCCTGCTAGTAGTTGATTTAGGAGCTAGTTGCCACGTGCTTCTCACGTGCTACTGAATTCCTCCAGCAACTATCAAACTTCTCAATCCACCACTCTCCTATCAGACGGTGGATATTACTCCACCTGTGCGGCTGTGATGCAGTCTCCCTAAGCCTACTTGCTTACCTTCATATGCTTTTGTTGCCTTTGTTCTGGATGCTTCATAATGGCACCTGCCACCCTTTCATCCAATGGTGGAGGTGCGGCCAAGTGTGCAGCGATGATGAAAGTAGTCTGAGTCCCTTAACACTGCGATGGCCATCTCCAGATTCTGAGCCCATTGGCTCTTGGATGAATTACTTCCCTTAAGTGGAGTCTTCTCTGTTTTCTCAACCTAGGGTTTTCCTATTCTCTATGACTTCTTTATTTATTTATTTATTTTTTCAATAGCCACTTACATGGAATAAGGTTGATGAGGACCAAACCTAGGAGATTGGCCTGGCCCCTTAATTCCTTGTTACTCACAAATTCTTCAATTGACGTTGGCAAAACTGCCTTAGGATAAATAGAAGTAAAACTTTCCACAATATTGTAAAGTATAGGAACTTGAAACATAGAAAAAGCTTACATTTAGGTAGACAGTAACATCAATGTTAATTATATCACCGTCCTGCAAATCGTTACATATAATAGTGCTGAGATTATAACTGCAACTTATGACATAAGGAACAGCAGTTTTAAGTATTTAGAGTTAGTAAACCTCAAGTGGTCGGGAATCTGGTATTCCATGGCAGATGCACTCATTGACCGACGTACACACACTTTTCGGGAACCCACCATAGCTGAGAGGTGATGGATATGCGTCATTGTCAATAATCATTTGATGAACTGCTTCATCAATTTCATCTGTCGTTATGCCTGGCTGAGTAAAAAATATTTACAATGCATAATCAACATCAAGTCAACTATCAGTAGAACTCAGTTTTGTATCCAGCTTAAAAGGTATAAAGCAGGAAAAGCAGTCAGATAAAATGGTCCACACATGATGCTAGATTCTGTTGTCACTTATTTTTTTAGATGGGTGATTTTAGGGGCCATTAGTAGGGTAACCATCAACCAGATTATAGGAATAATTTATTTGAAAAAAGTCTAACCACAGTCATATTATGTTTTTCAGAATATAAATTGTCCTTCTATGTAAAGTAATTTACTTCATAGATAACCTTATGTGTTGATTTTTCAATCAAATTAATAAAAAAAAATGTATTTGGGTTCATTTCTGTTCATTTCTGTTGTAGGATGTACAACTTCCTAACTTCTGCATCAGACAGTCCTACTTTCCCCAGCAAAAAGATTACTCAAAAGAGAATAACTACAATGATGAAAAAAGGAAGTCAGAGCATGGGGCTCCCAAATTGTAGGATATGGGGTATGCAACCTTAGTCCCAGCATAGCCGAAAGATTGTTTCCAAAAAAACTAATGCCAGAAGATCCACAGGAAATTCTCAGGCAAAGACACAAAATTCCCGCATGGAGACAGATTCCAGAAAGTGCAAATAATGGCTACTACCTCTTCTGTTCACAAGCCTCTTCTGAACAGAAAATGAAGCTGCTGATCATCATTATCAGAAGCTTATTGCTACTGCCTCTTCATAACTGCAGGAACCTTGTTTTTCCTATTCCTGAAATTCTTGCACCATTTTCTCAACTACTTATTACACCTTCTAGAACAAAGAAGTGTACTTCAACCAGACACTAAAGCAATGCCACCCATATGCAAAATGACAAATGTCAAAACATCAACCAACCACTAAACTAGGGATAAATTAAACGGAACATAAATAAACTCCACATAAAGCACATATCTAATTAATGACAAAATTTAAAAACAAGGGGGAAAAGCTCAAAAAGCAAAACTGCAATGAACATACAAAATTTGAATAGGCCAACCCACTACCCAAAAATAAAGTTGTCCAGCATCCTTATCATAGCTGATATTTCAGCAGAGCCTTTTTGAGTTCTTCCCTTCTTTTCCCTCTTGACAGTATTTTTTGGTAACCTTTAGGGCCTCAAACACCTAAATAGGTAGTAGGTAAATAACACTAAAATGGTCAGCAGCCTACCAGAGAAAGTGAAATGGCCAAATTATACATATTACAACTTGGATTGCGAAATAGTAAACCGCAGATCATAATTTACAGTAGGTCAGCAAACAATATCGTAAGTTAAAAGATGCCTACATGACAGAGAATATAGAAAAGAAAAAATCATAGAACTACCTTAACTAAAGTCCCAGCATATTCAAGAACCTGTGCAGCGAGCCTTCCAGAAGCTCGCATGCATTCTATTCCACTCTCATCATGCACCTCTTGTCCACTTGCAATCCCAGGGGGTTTCCGCGAATTTACATAAGGAGGTCTTGGTATATGAGCAGGAACAGGACGGCGTGGCGATACCTTACCAGGCCTTAAACATTTCCGTCTGCTGTTAGGCAGATCATCTAAATTTCTGCAAAATTATCACATTTGTTTCATCCCAAAATAGTCAGGATTGGAATTGACTGATTCAACAAAGATGAGGTATGGGTAATATCAATGATAAAAATATCAATATCGATATCAGTCGCAGCCATATCTGTTTCGGACATATCAGCCATATCGTATCGATATCGGATATATTAGAATGAAAAAAATTCTTGAAATTATAAATTGAATGAGCCATATTGGTTAATATATTAGCAAAACATCGATTAATATATTGCAGATACAAAAAATATCACGACGTTGTCGTGATATCAAAAAATATCGATATCATGCCCCCCGATACCAATACATATCAGCCAATATTTGCATCAATGATGGGTATAAATGCAAATAATTCAATGCAGACACATGTTGGAATTGTTACCACATCTATCATATAATGTGTTTGAGAAGTGAAAGCAGTACATGCGCAATTCGCTGAACGTACAGAGGAGGAGATTTCAATTAAAGATAATGTTGATAAGAGGAAGAAAATCAAGCTACTACTAGATTGTTCAAGATGGTAAACAATGAGAACTTAAACTGACAAGTTTGGCTTTGCTTAGGGGTGCACAAGAGTGCTGCTGAACTGAATCAAGCAGATAGAAAATGCTGAATTGAAATAAGTTTGTTTAATATTGCCAAAAAGTGTTGGTGTTAAAAAATGTCAAATGTCAAATTGATCTTAAATTAGTCATAACTTCTAAAAATTTCATATTCCATAATTATTGATCCCTCAAGATCTTGAAATCCAGCTCAAACAAGAGCATCATTTGTCTTTTTTAATGGAGGGAAGGGGGGAGGGGCCATGGATTTGAAAAAAATTAGTTGGAAAATATTGTCGATAGAAAAAAGTGAATAAGACATAACAGCCCCTAGATAACCTAGGGAAGATTTTGTGTTCTTGTTGTTGCTACCCCTCACTAATGCCTGGGGTAGTATATATAATTTTGAGACCAATGCATGAAAATACTACTCACTGGCCTAGAGAAAAAGGGGGGGAGGGGGGCGAGGTCCAGGGGGAACAAGTGTTTCATGATTCTAGGAGAAATATGGTGTCAGAAAAATGAGTTCTTAGTGATGGGGAAAAGAAGGACTTCTATAGCAAATCGAAGAAAAATCTCTTTTTTACAGTCAAATCGCTTTACCCTAATTTCTTTAGTTGATTAGGGACCTATGTAGAACAGTTGGACTACAGATAGACCCAATGGATGGGGATAGGTGCACGAACGACAACTCCAAACGTCATACATCTGCCGCCTACCTACTGTTTAAGTGGCACTAGCGAGATCCAGCTAAGATAAGGAACTTCGTGTCGCGACTGCTCCACTCTGCTACGGTCTCATGAACGTGAACTTCATTGCACAGGCTCCTTTAGAAATCGGGAATCAACAAGGAAGGATATCGAATCGAGTGAGCTCTCCTTACCGTGCAGAACCGACCTCTAAAAAAGAAAATGATGACTTCTTTAGGTTGTTTAAGTAGGTTGGATGACAGATCGGCCATAGGAGTACTCCGGGAAAAAAACAGGGCAGCAAATGTCGAGCATAGTCTCTCAATAAAAAGAATTGAACACCCACTAATGAGTGGCGGATTTGGATGGAGTTTTTGTGAAGATGTGGAGTATCAACAGCTAGATGATAAGACCCCGTGCACCTTTACTATAGCTTCGCAGCCACAGAACGAAATTATGCTGCTTACTGAGCCCTGATGGAGAACTCGGCATTTTGGGAGGGGGAAGAAAGCAACCCCCTTTTGTGGCAATCCATACTTGTAGCAATAAAATACTATTGTTCCTTCCTTAAATGAAAAATAATTGATTATAAATATCTAGCTTGATTTGTCAAAACATTGGATATTCTATTGTCGAGATGCCGTTGTGGTATCCGGAGAAGGCTTCCCACGTAGGCAGATTAGCAATCCATAGTCTTCCATAAATAGTATTGGACTTCTCTTTCCTCTTCGAGGATGATGGAACTGGGGCAGGCCTGGCGATGCCGCGACGCCATTGATGGCGATTAGTCAGTCATCCTATGAGGAGGTTCGCCAACTTATTACCAACCACGAGAATATAGCAGACCTCTCTCCATTAAAAAGCCCCTTCTCCTTTTCATGATAATAAGGTAAGCTTTGAAGCCGTATAAAGTTTCAGAGAGCTTTTACAATGATCCTATTTAGTCAGAATCAAAGCAGTGTTAAGTGGAAACAAATACCATAACCATATGTAAACAAGCTTCCAGGTCTGACGTAGTACAGCCCAAAGTTGTCTCACATTTTGCCAGTAGTTGATCCATGCAAGAACCATTGAATAGCAGCAACCAGAAAACAAATTCAACTATATTGTACAAAGCATTTTCGCTATGCTATCATTCCACAGTATTCATTGGAAATGCATATAAGGCCTTCCTCCTGCCCAATGACAATAAAGGAATATAGTTTTCCTACTCATGCTTTGATGAATACTCTGCAGCAACGGGTTTCCAGAATTTGGTTTTAAATAGCAGTTTTTGGGATCTCAAGATATTGTTTGGTTGAAATAGCATCTTTTCTGGAGAGAGCGCCTACTAGCAGTGAACTTTAACATATTTGTATGCATGGTATATATAAAGCTTGTGTTTAGTCAACATTCATATTTCATACTTCATTTTTTACAAAACAATTGTTCATCGGATCTTTTACTTGTGGTTACATACCTTCTGCTTGGGGATAACACCATCAAGGGCAAGCCCTCTGGCTTTTGTAGGCTCCTCCTTTATTGTAAAGCTCCAATCCTTGGAGTCCACCTGACAAATTATTATCACCTATCTTGCGGGAAACATCTTTTGAAGCTCTCCAGACAATCCTCCATCTCATTCATAAAAAAGCTAAGTTTCCTAGTATACAACCAACTATGTTGTCCAGTTCCTAGCATTAGCAAAATGAAATGCCTTGACTCCATGCTGGATATATACTGTAAATCCTTGACTGAAGGCTCAATTTCTCATTTTAGATACCAGTCCTTGCATTCCTCGTGATATTACAGGGACAGCAATAACTTTTGAATAGAAGAGAGAGAGGCATTGAAATTAAATAATTGGTTCACAATAGAAGCTACAATAATATTCCCTTGTTCCAGAGGATGGAGGTTAGGTGACAGCAGAAAAATATCCTCTAGAATATTTTTATTTATTTGTTTTGCACTAAGCCATCAATATTTGTGCAGTGATGGAATTGTTAAATTTGCTTCAGGATATTTATTAATTCTCAACCCATTTCAGGAAACGGGATCCTTATTTTACAATGGGATTTTCTTCGGTAACAAAATTTGCATATGGAGCACCCTCAAATAAGGGTCACACACTATAGTCACGTTCCTTTCTCAATTTTGTGGATACGCTGACATCAGATGCCTAGCTTGTTTTCTTCATTCCTTGGTGTCTTGCCAGTATAATTCACTACCCTTATCAAAAGAATGTGGATTTCACTTCATATTCTCTTTGTAATACCAATTTGGCATCGATTCACTTTATTAACCAGCATTACATGGGATAGTAATTCACATAAGTCAGCTTATGTGAGGAACCACAACCACCAATATACATCCAACTGTACATAAAAATGAACATGTGACAGTCAAACTTCTTTTTTCAATAACTAAATAGTGACATTGAAATTACTATAGTCAACAAAAGAGAGAGAAAGGTCTCCAAACATACAGTTTATTCA
Organism: Nepenthes alata; assembly: GCA_028571085.2. Lineage (NCBI taxonomy): Eukaryota > Viridiplantae > Streptophyta > Magnoliopsida > Caryophyllales > Nepenthaceae > Nepenthes > Nepenthes alata. The sequence continues at coordinate 12,355 of JAOVVI020002425.1, read as the reverse complement.
AATATTGACCCATTTAAATGTCTTAAGTCTGTTCAGATCTTTGTTTTCGATGTTTCCCCTAGAGATAGACAACTAGTATGCAGATGAGAGACAGAGAGAGAGAATCAGACAAACCTTTTATTAAATAAAAGATTGGATAAGACAGAGAGAGTTCTTGATAATTGCATCACAACATGTTTCCTCCCTGCCCCAGTCAAATACAGAATAAACCAAGATGAGAATATCGTTAATGTGTGACCCAAGCCTTTCTAACAAGACTGCATATTATACAGCTAGATTGGAGCAAACTTTTGTAAGGAGCACTTTATCATATAGAAACAACAAGAGTAATACAACGGACATCACCAATGATACCTTCCAAGATTGAAATGGAATTTACAGACAAGTTGTTAGAATAGTTGTCACCCACATGCTTCTGATGTGGGAGTCGCCTATTGAAATTTTATATACGGGAGACAATAGCCATGGAAAATAATGCTTTGGAGCTATAGTAATTCCATTACTCACATGACAAGGAAACAGATAGGGAATTGTATGAAAGCAAATGAAGATAAAAAAATGCAATCCTCTCCATCAGGTTAGAATCACACTTAATATAATTTAGTTTGCTCTCATGTTTTCTTAATCCTTCTTTTATTCCTTGTTACAACTATAAGTCAGATCACATCAACTCGCTCTCCATTCATGTTTTAATAGTCTAACAAGGTTTTGCCTAGAGTAGCACAGTAGACCATTTTTGGCATCATAAAGCAGTGATATTTAATCTCTTCCTAAAAGTATACATGCATATGAAATTTCTATTCCAAGTTGTTAAGCTAAAGAATAATCCTCATTGTCAGTTGTATCTGAATAAATAGATTTCAATTACACAAGCTTCAATTCAACCTCTTCCTGTAGAATTAAAAAATAATAATTCCAATGAGTGGAATGAAGGCCCACGGAAAATGAAAGGATAAAATTGCAATTAATAACAATGTCAATTCCACACATAGAGTAGGCTGTGGAAAGCCACCAGCACACTCATCAAACTGGTTTTGACACCTAAGGCCACCTTTAAAAAGAATGACAAAAGAAGAACCATCAACCAATAAGCAGGGAGCATGAAGTTGCTACTGCAGTAATGCCATCAGTGAACTATTGTTGATTGGAAGCCACTCAACTATGCCACTATGTTACTTAAAAGGGAAATATAGGAATATTTTATGGGAAAGTTTCCCCAAACATGCAATAGATATAAGATCATATGCATAATGGGGCTAGGTGACATAGGCATGACAATAGCACTTCAATTTTATGATGGCAGAGAGCATCTAGAAGACACAAATTGGTTCCCACACCATGCAGCCTCAAAATGAACTTTGTATTAACCAATTACTTCAAGAGCAACAGCTCAATTGGAGATGCTTATTTGACACCAACAACACCTCAACTCAGAATATTTATGACATGCTAGGTATAAAATGGGTGGGTACTCCTCAAGTACTCTATTTATGACGCATCAAAGAGACTAATCATTTTAGAGGCCTAAGAAAGAGTGAAAAGGTGAAAATGATACAGATATTTTCAACATATAAAAAAATGTTCACAGGCAAAGATAGAGCTAACCTGATGGCGATGGAAGAGTTGAAGTGGTTGGTATAAGATGCAGGAATCAGTCTCTGGGTCTGTTGCAACAGAAGAGAGTGCTAGTTCCACCCAAAAGGAGTTTAGAAATAAGCCACCTTACGAAGTTGTCAAAGTTGGTTATCTTGTGGCACTAGAAATCAAGAACTTCAAGCTTGAAAGACGTAGAGGAAGTTTTGAAATAAAATGTTGACTAATATCTGAGTGCAAGATTTTCTTCAGGACAATCACTCCCTCAATTACAGACAAGCTGCACAAAAAATATAGCACACTTTTCTTGTCTTTCAGCACTAGGTGAACCCGAAAAAATGTTTGAGGTACGAAAATTTTGAGGGAAATGTGATTAAAGAATAAAAAAACTAATTTGTAATATCTACAAATTATTTTTTACTTAGAATTCTCCATTGTAAAGCCTTAGTTTTCATACTCAATCCAACTAGTACCTACAGGTTTAACCAGCCCTCTGGATTCCATTCGCTTCCTGATGCTAATAGCATCATCCCATCTTCCACCCCTGGCATAAAGATTTGATAATGTCACATAGTATCCTGCTTTTTCAGGCTCTAACTGAAGAAGATTTTCCACTGCTAGCTGTGCAAATTTAACATTTCGTTGGGCTTCACTGGCAATCAGCAGTGTCCCCCAAATGTGCTTGTCTGGCTTTATTGGCATTTGGTTTAGTAGAGCAACAGCCTCATCAAGCTGACCAGCACGTGCTAGCATATCAACAAGACAAGCAAAGTGCTCAATTTGGGGGATAAGTCCAAAGTCTCTACTCATGCTGTGAAAGAGTTCAAGCCCCTCATCAACAAGACCTGAGTGACTGCAAGCAGAAAGTGCAGAGGTTAAAGTAACAGCATCAACAGAAAGACCCAAGGAATTCATCTCCTGCACACACCGAAGAGCAGCCTGGCCTTGCCCGTGCATTGCTAAGCTTCCAACAATTGTATTCCATGACACTAAATCTCTTGTAACCATATTTGAAAAGACGAGCTGTGCAGTTTTGAGGCAACCACATTTAGAATACATCCAAATAAGAGCATTTAAGACTGAAACATCTGAATCATAGCTGTTTCGAACAACATAGGCATGAATCTCTTTCCCCAATTTCAGTTCACAAATTGGCAAAGCAGTTGATATAGTCGTTTTGTCATTCTTGATTCCCATGATTTGCATCTCCATAAAACACTCAAGCGCTGAGTGTCTCATTTCTAGATCAACAAATGCAACTATCATGGCATTCCAAGCAATGGCATCAAATTTATCCATCAATTCAAACACTTCACTAGCAGTATGAATTCTTCCACACCTAGAATACATTGTCAATAAAGCAGGTCCAGCAGAGCTGTAAAATATGCACCTTCCAAGAAATTTTATTCCATACCCATGTACCTCTTGTCCATTTCTTAGAGCCCCTAAATGACGGCAAGACACTAGTGTTCTAGAGAGAGAATCTACATCTGGGATAACTACTCCACTGTTCATCATATCCCTAAAAATTCCCAGGGATGTTTCATGCTTACCATTCCTCGAAAAGCCAGAAATAAGAGTAGTCCAAGATATTATATTGGGCTCCTCAATCTGTGCAAAAACCTTCAGAGCCTCTGCACACATCCCAATTTGACAATAAGCATCCATTACAGCATTACGTGTAACTACATCTGGCTCAACACCTTCTAATCTCATGAAATTCACTAGTTCCACAGCCAACATCGAAAATGCATTTGACACATAACCAGAAATTATTGAATTCCATGAAAACAAATCTCTTTTCTCCATATCATCAAAAATTTGCCTAGCACTACCAACATCCTTGCATTTTGAATACATGTCAATTAATGGATTGCAAACTTGTAAGCTTAACTCCAAACCATAAATAATCACTTCTTTATGAATAGAAGTACCCACGTCTAGACATGACAATTGAGCGCATGCCCTTATGACTTTAGGGAAAACATACTCATCTGGTATGACACCCTTAGACCTCATTTCACCATAAACTTGTAAACATTCACTAAACATCCCATTCCTCGACTGGAATGCAAGGACCGCAGTCCATGCAAAAACATTTGGTTGAGATAATTTATCAAACAACTTTTGGGCATATCTCAAATGGTCCAAGTGCGCATAGAACTGAAGCAACTTGGTTAGGAAAAATGGGTTTACATCTAACCCCTGTTGTATGATTTGCTGATGAACTTGCATTCCTTGAGCTAATGCTCTTGAAATGGTTGAAAGTCGGAGAAGGTAGCTGAGATTCAACAGATCCTTGAATTTGTTATATCTTGGAAGACTGCAATACATCTTTATTACCTCTTTTCCCAGATATACATCTGATCATATATCAGATTCATATCACCTGTAAGTAATGCAATGCAGAAACAAAGACAGATTTTCAATGAAAAACCCAAAGCATATCTCTCTATAGCACCAGTACATTCTTAAGGTTCAAGCATTTATTGGCAGAATTAAGTGTTCCTAATCAAATATTGATTGGATGGAAAGCATCTTGGATAATCACAATACATTTTTTCCAGCATACGCGAATCCATGGCCCCACAACATGAGTTGCATGCATTGGCTACCCTTTTTATGCAAGTTCAGTCAACTACATTTTTCCAGCCAAATGGAACCTTTTCTGAAGGGGAAAAAAAACTTTAGAAACAAGTAAAGAATTACAGCCGACTTCAACAATGATAACTACTCACGTAAAGATGGACTTTCAAGAAACAATATGTTAGAGAAGTTGTCAAGTGGCAAGCTAAAGCATTCAAAACAGAAGTCTCCAAGTTGGAGTCGCCTAACGTACTTTCATTGCATGAATGGAAGACATGGAACTAATCCTGCTGTACTTCATGATTTCAGGATCCAAGGGGAAAGGAAACAAATAGAAGACCGTGAAAACATGTATCAACAGAGCAATCTCCTCCTTAGTTAGAAGTTATCAAACTTCATCTAATTGTGCAATCTAATGTTATCTGAACCTGTCCCTTAAGCCTTGATACATCTGAAACTTAACTCAGAACACCTTCAACATCTCCAATTCATGTTTGAACAGATGCTTATATGAAATACTTTACAACAGAAAGAACAAGTTGTATTCAATCTCTTTCTGGCATACATACATAGTAAATTTCTAAATACAGGCTCATATGATAAAGAATTGAGCAGACGCAATTATCAACAATGTCAAAGAAGTATACAGAGTATAGTTTGTTCAGCACCCAACTCCATTCTCAGAAAACCTATTTTGGCACCTAAAACCTTGAAGAATTTGACTCTTTTTTTAATATACTTCGGGATGGAACAATACTGGCAGACCTAACAACAAATGAGCAAGTAACTATCGAGTTGGCTAGTTTGCTACAACTGACGCCACAATTATTGACTGAAATCCACTGACTATGTCATGCTAGGAAAATCGTTGCATGCCAATACGAAAGGAAAATCGTCGATCGGAACTAAGTATGAGATTGTACCCTAAAATTCAGACAACTTAACTTCCCTAACTTAATGTCATGTTCTTAATAGTGGCAACTTAGACGACAAAATCGGATAAAAATTCAAAATTCCCGCTTAACATGCATAAGGCATGATACAGCATCAATTCTTTCTTATCGGAAACAAAAGTCAAGAAACAAAAAAGTTTGGTGCTACTAATCAATTTTAGTCAAATCTCTCATGAAGCATCAAACAATTTCAATTAACAAAGCTAAAAACCAGATAAGAGGTTGATTTCACAAAATCACAACAGCATTACAGCAACTCAAGGAGAGAGAGAGAGAGAGAAACCTGGATGGTAACGAAAGAGTTGATGAAAAGGCTGGGAAGGGTGAAGGAAGCGGTCACCGACGAATTGAGAGATGAAACGATGCTGGAGAGCCGCACTCCCTGCCATTCTCTCGCTCGCTCAAGCGCTTCCGCTGTCCGCTACTCTGGCCACTAAAAAAACGACGCGTTTCGCGCTCGAATGCAAAGCGATGGACTTAACTGCCGGCCTGTATTTAACCTTTTAAATCCAGAAAACATATCCATGACTTTATTTTTTTATCTTTTATTGCTTTTTATTTTTTAATTTATTTTAAATTTTTATTGTACAGATAACTTTATTTTATTAAAAATAAATTAAATTGAATATTTCATTTATAATTTTAAATAGTTTTCAAAGTATTAAAACAATTGATAATTTGATTTTGTGTAATCCGAATGGGCCTAACTGGAAGAATCCGGCCCAGAAGGCCCAATGTTCAACAAGACCGTGTTTGGGCAATTAAGAGGGAAAAAAAACATCACCTAAATTTACAAGAAAATTCAAAAAATGACCTGTTTGATATCTTTGAAAAAATAATTTTTAAAAAATATATTTCAACAATTAATTAAAATAATTATTTTTTACTTTTTCTAATAATTTTAATTCATCTATCGATAAATAAGATCAAAAATTTTGCTATAATTTATAACTCATAAGAAAAATTACGCTTTCTTAGCTTAAAATCCCCACCTATCGATTTAGTTACTTTGAAATTGAAATTTCGGTGTAAAATTGCATATGATAAACGGAGGTCTACTTCTTGCATAAATAGAGTTAATAGGTTTGGTATACCCAATCCGAAAAAATGAACAGCTCAACTAGTCCGTCCTTATCCATGGAGGCAGTTTGATGCGTCCTTATCCATTGAGGCAATTCAACAAATGGTTAAAATCATCCGCCTATTCCAAAAATCTCCCTTTATCCCAGCGAATAGGAACGACCCCCGGATAAAAATGAGGAGGATAAGAAAAAAATGGTCAGCATCTGGTAATGGAGATTTTTTCCTCCAGAAAGCCCCTCGTGAACTCCTCTAACTAAGAAAAAGTTATCCCTTCAAGACATTGTCCACCTAAGATGCCATCCACCCGGGCAAACCCAAATATATAATCCTTCACGCATATTTTATTCAAAACATGCTCTATCTTTCTCTATACGAAAAAAGATTACTGACTTAAGTGTTGAAAAATAAATCGAAAAAAGAGTCCCACTATTTTCCTCTTACCGCTCATTTTCTATTGTATTGTACAAATTTTAGGTTAAAAGATACGAGAATCGAATCCGCTTTGATTCGACCCATGGCTTCCCCTCTAACTCCCAAACTTCAATACCCAAGGGGAAGAAATCAGAAAAATAGTGTCGAACAAAATCCCTAATAGTTATGTTATTAAAAAAATGGTGAAAAGGACGTCGGGCAAAGTAGAAAAAGAGAGAATGGAGGAAGAAGAGAAAAGACGGTGTGGCGAACAACGGTAGAAACTACCGTCAACGGATAAGACGTCGCCTAGATCGGACGCTGGCAAAGCCCTCTCCATGTTTTCCCCTCCGATTTGTGCCATGGTGTAAAGGAAAGAAAGAGTTCATAAGCCACAAGGAGCCACCGCCATTGTCGCAGCTGTCGCTGGAGGAGAATCAACAAATCGAGGTAAGTAAATCCTTCTTTTCTTCCTCTGGATGCAAATTTTGTATTTGCATGTAACAATCGTGAGGCGATTGGCCAAAATTTTGGAAGATGGTGTAATGAGGTGATGGAGAGAGAAAGGGCCACCGAAGGCACTTACTTAGGTTGTCGTAGCTACTATTGCCATCGCAGAATGGTTGTTGCCATTGGCGGTGCCATCATGCATGCTGGGACTTCCTTCCGTCAGTGCTCATCACCGTCGTCTTCCAGAACCCGCTCGGCGCGAGATTCGCAGCCCAACCTGGTTCCACAATAGAACCACCTAGCCGCGTCCATTCCGGCACCCAGAATCAACTTGACCACGTCCATTTTGGCGCCTCAGATTCACTCCGAAAGTAGTCCACTCCGACTTCCAGATCCAGTCAGGCGCACCGATTCTCAGTCATCGAGAAGTAGTCCACTCCGGCCAGTCATTTCCACCAAATCCTCGGACGTAATACATCCTCTTCCTCGAACACTGGGGGATCAGCTTCAATCATTACCGCCAAGTGCTCGAACAAAACATGTTCCCTGTCCTCGGACACTGTGGATTCAGCCTCATCAGGCATCTCGATCACTTCCATAGGAGTTTTGGTCAAAATAAAAGTTATATCTTCAGGCTCAATTTCCCCGGATGGAATACTCTTAGCATTTTAAACTCCATCAGCCTTTAAGACACGCCTGTCCTCGGATCCAATGACACAATATTGGATCGGCCAATTTGGCTGCAACCCTGTCCAACTTTCAGGATCAGTTCGAGGTCCAGAATCTGCCAAAGGACGGGAACAGAGAGGAAACGTCACTTGACCACAATGTTCCTCTTAGGAAAGAAGCATAAAAAAAATGGTGCCTCATCACTATGGAGGACCCAACCGTCATTCCGCGATCGCATGCGAGCCGATGGTAAATCTCGTCATCGCCCCATCTTGCTCCTCCTTCTGTTGTCACTGCTGTTGACATTCCTATCCGAGGACCATCGGTGTCATTTTGCTCGACCAAGCTACCAAGGTTGATCCAGCTGGCACGTTGGTCACTTCCACAGGCCTTTCGGTCAAAACCTCCTTCTAGTCCTCAAACACAGGAGGCTCGATCTCAACATGCGTATAGGTCACCTCCATGGAACCTCAACCTCTATCTCTTCTCTGTCCTCGGGCTCAATGGCCTTGGATGGAGGACTCATCGAGAAGCACCAACACCACCGAGTACACACTTAGTGTTGACTACCATGCCTAACTGTACAGTAGAGGCTTAACATATAGGGCATGGAGTCAGTCCCTTTAGGACCAAAAGGGGAGCTCAAATACCTTCCTAGATGATGTCGATCACAAATAAAGGCCCAATTCGACATAAATCCGATGAAAAAAGTGTCGACCGTAGAACTAATGTTCCGAGGCCTCGAACACCAACAACGATTCCAAGCCGAATCCATGTGAGTTTTGCATACATCACACTACTTGCTTGAATCATGTTTAATTAAAAGTATAATTATTTTATCTACTCATACGAGTGCTCGCATATTATCACATATTTTTGAGTGACCTAGAAGAAGTCAAATTTAAAAATTCAGTTACATCACCAAGCGACCTAGAATAAGTCAAATTTAAAAACTCTGTTACATCACCAAACGACCCATAGTAGGTCAAATTTTGAAACTCGGTTATATCACCGAGCTTTTTAGAAGATGTCAAATTTTAAAACTTGGTTACATCACTGAGTGACCCAAAAGATGTCAGATTTTAAAAATCAAATTTTCTAATGATAGTAAGCTAATAAATCCAAACCTACAAATAAGGTCACATCAGAAGCATGTCGGGGGTTAAAAATTTTTTAACCACCCGACATGGGAGGCTAATGATGAAATCGGTATACCTGGCTCAGGAAGAGGAACCGTTCAACTATTGCGTCCTTATCCATGAAAGCAATTCGGTACATCCTTATCTATGGAGGCAGTTCAACAGGTAGTTAAAATCACCCTTTTATTCTATAAATTCCCTTTTATCCTACCGAAGAGGGAAGGCCACCGAAAAAATGGAAAAGGATAAGGAGAATCATCTAGTAGAAAGGATTCTCCCTCCAAAAGCCCCCTTATGAACTCCTTCAACCAAGGAAAAGTTATCATTCTAGGATATCATCCATCTAAGATACCACACACCCGGGCATACCCAAATATATAATCCTCCATGCATATTTTATTAAAAGCATAATCTATATTTCTTTCTACGAAGAAGGATGATTTGAACGTCGGAGAATAAATAAGGGATCGAGTCCCACCATTTTTTCTCTGACATCTCATTTTCTGTTATGTTGTGTATGTTCTAGGTTTAAAGGTACGAAAATCGAACCAATTCTGATTCGACCCACCTAGAAGATCGAGTAGCTCCCTAACCCATCGAATAATCCGGAACAATTGACACAACAAGAGTAGATTATTATTCAAATTTAGACCATTTATTTTTAGATAAATAATTATAATTTAATTATTTTATATATTAAAAAATTAATTATTAAATTATAATCATATATTTAAAAATAAATAACTTAAATTTAAAAAATAACTCTCTTTATCTCTTTAAAAAACAGAAGTCCTTTGGTCCAAAATTGTACCCCTCAAAATAACATCTTTATTAATAATTATAATGGATTTATAATACATAAATTCACCATCATTAATTATATTAACATATATAGATAATGAAATTGTTTTTTTAATATAAAGACACGAACACGTCGGAAGTTACCACGGAGCTATTGTACTTGGGGCGCTGGAGAACGACCCATGTGATCTGAAGTACACTTCGCTCCAGGCTAGCGTCGCCGTGCAAGTTAGTTTGTGCTTGCACTGTCACAAATATTTGGGATATAACTTGAACGTTATTATATCAAAATGGTTATTCATTTTATTATCTATAATTATTTTTTAAATAAAAATATTTTTTAACGTGTAATCTAATATTTTTATTAATTATATAATTATTTTTTTAGTATCAATTTTACTGTATACAAAAATTTTACGCATGTAATCATTTAAAAATATAATATTAACATCTATTTTAAATTTTTGCATTTAAAATTTTTTTAATATCATGTGTATTTTAATATATGATATAAATAAAAATATAAATTAATAATTTCGTTAAAAATTGAACTAGTTTGAATAACTAAGATTATTAAAATAAAAATAATATATTAATTTTATCTTATAAATTTAACTGCGTAAATTATTTAGTTAAAATTATTGCCGTCGAAGCACAGCTTCCTAGTAAAGCGTGGGCCGAGGACGGGGCAAGAAAGGAATAGGGCAATGTGGGGATGGTGCAGGTCACGTGGTGGGGTCAAAAGGCGAAGCTTCAAGGCATTGAATTCCGAAATTTTTGACGAGGCTTAGAGATAATGAAAGCGACCGGTCGGACTTTAATGCCCCCGTTTTGGGCCAATTTTTACAGGAAGGGACCAAATGGCCTATGGGCCCCCGCCCCATGAATGTCCAATTTATAATCCAATCAATTGTTTTGTCAAATCGACTGAAATTTTAATCTTTTTTTTTTTGTGAAAAAATAATTTAATTTAACATAATATTTAATAATATAAATTAATTATTAAAATATCATAAATTATTAATAGGGTTTTTTATTTTTTGCACATTAACATCCAAAATTTAGGGTTATTATATATGTATGCCACCAATATGTTTTTTTTCCACATTCAATTACAATAAAAATGATATTTATTTTTAATAATATATCGCCTATATTTTACTTGACAAAAGGTGCATATTTATATAGTAATAATAAAGTTACCGTTCTATAATTAAATGGTAATAAATTTGTGTTATAAATACAAAATATTATAAAATATAATGTAAAGTTGCATACAAACACTTAATTATCATCTTATTTTTCCAAATATTTATATTTTAAGATCTCAATTAATTTAAATTATAATTTTTTTGTTTAAGAAAAAGAAATTATAACGAAGTTAAATAACCGGTATTAGAAAATAATATCTCAGCATACCGACTTTATTCCTTATATTTTGTTAATATTTCACTGTTAATGTTCTATTTTTAACTGCATGATTGCCTCAGCCCAAGTCCTTATAACTTTAAAGAAAAGCAAAGTAGTAAAAGCCCCAAAAGGCTGAAACTTTTAAAAGAAGACTTTGAGGGTGGTCCTAAAATGTGGACTCCATTATTGTGTTTGTATATATATTAATTTTGCATGTTCTAGGAATGGTTAAAATATATTTTCTTAATATTTTTACACAAATTTTATATTCCACACATAGTATTTTATTGAATTTATTAGATTTTAATATCATATGCCAAATAATATTAAGCCAGACAGCATTTTACGGTATGTACATTCAATCATATTTTTATAATAAATTGCAGGTATGGAATCAAGTGCAATGGATCGCCTTTTATATATCTTCATTAATATCGTTATTTTTATAGTATTATTATATGTTAAGCAGTTCACAATGTAAACACATATTACATAAAAATTTTAACTAAAATCAAATATATATATATATATATATAAAGCTAATAGTAAAAGTAAAACTTAAAAAAATTAAGAACTTCTTGTATCTATAAATACATATATACATAAATTTATATATATAAATCTTTCACAGTGAGGCCCTAAGTCCCCATGAGTACATTAGATAGATTATACAAGTTTATTTTTATCATTTTATTCTGATGGGTACATCAGTAATGGGCTGGCCCAAAGAGAATCCCAATGAGAAGTCAACATAAGTCCAATAAGGACGGTCAATGTTCTTACGGCCCACTAATGAAGGCGGGCCCAGAAACTGTAAAGCCCAAAATTGAAACGGTCAACGTGAGTGTTGACCGTCTTGGCGGCCAACTTGCTCGCGGACGGTCAACTCGATGTTAACCGTCGTGCGAAGCCAAACTGGACCTTTCGAAGCTTTACTACAGTAATTGGGCCATTCCACTATGGCCCACAGCCCATCAGTGGATCGCCAGCCACTCTCCTTTCATCATTTGCGAGGACGGCCAACACGCTGACGGTCAATTCAGGCGTTGACCGTCTGTGCCATGCATATTGGGCCCAAATAACGCCTTTCTACAATAATAGGCCTACTCCGTTTGGATCCACGACTCATCCCACGACCAACCACAGCCTTTCACGCGTCTTCCACGATTCTAAGAGGATATTTACAAGATTGACGCCCTTCAAATAAGGAAGGCGCCAGATCTTCCCAGTATCTTGCCCGCCAAGGCACTCCAACGGTAA
>JAOVVI020002424.1:0-20439 GCA_028571085.2 Nepenthes alata | reverse complement strand
GAATATGAATTCCTAAAAATATAAACTTATATTGACCTCTGTCCAAAACACAGCGGACTATAATAGTCCAACAATTGAAATTGGAAGTGTATAAGCTAAATAATAGCTATCAACTCATCTCCAGGACTTTCGCATTTGAAAACCAAGCTGATCACTACTACTCCAAAGATAGGTCTCCAAAACGATATGCAAACTACTCTGAACGGGTAGAGATAACACGGCGAGTGAGCCAAATGCCCAACAAGTAATCTATAACCAAAGATTATGACAACAGAAACAAAATATAATCCAAGGAACTCCAATGTCATGAAGCTACTCAAAGCACAATACGACAACATACAACATATGAAACAAAATCAAGAGTTCCATGATATCTCAAAGGATCAACCCAATCAAGATCTCAATAAATCGTTACAAGATAACAATAAATTGGATTTCTCAAAATTCCAACACAAACAAGGTCTATCATATAAATACTAGATATTAAAGAATCTCCTTAGATCTTATTTCCATCAATGTGAACCAAAGTTCCATGTACTTATGCTCCATTCAATTGGGTAAGTAACATGAGATTCTATTCAACCACTCCTCAGGTACTTCCAAAAGGATCTCCAGCATCCACAATTTGACATGTCTCTACCACTATTACTCTTGATAACACCAATACTCAATCAATACTCCTCTATACCATCCTTGCTAGTACCAAGAGGATCCCTAGCACTCATGGTCTAGCATGAACCCTTTTACTTCTTTAATCTTAGATTCTGGTTTTTCGGCTCTCTGCTGTTGATCACATACATAGATGAATCTTGGTTCTTTAACTCTATCCGCTTGTCATTGTCGTTAAGATTCTTGTGAGGACAATGACATCAAAGTACTAACTCCGGTTTCACCGTTGTCCTTGTCCGATGAGGTACTAAAGTTTTTATTTCACTATCGAAGTACTCTCTCCGCTCTTTGCTTCTTCAACAAAGACACTACAAAATTCAATACAATTGACATATCAACATAGCTTGAATCTGATTCTATGTGGGTTAAGAAGCACCTCAAACGAATCGCTAAGACTAAGACAGGGGCAATCTCTCGATGCAAAGGGATTATTTTGGAAGAATCTTGTGGTTTCTTCACTAAAAGCTACCAAGATCGTGCTTGACAGTCTTCTTTTCTCTCTCTTTCTATGCAGGGATTGTATGCGTCTCCTATCTACGTCTCCCAATTAGAATGTCTTCAACTTAAAAGAATTTTAACAAAAGAATTTTGTGGCAATTATCAACTTTATCATATCTTTCAAAATGACAAGTGAAAATTTTATTACTAGGTTCAATGAGAAAATCTATTCGACCTGAGAATTTCAATTAAAATGTTTGTTAAGGTAAATGTTTATTAGGACATATAGATGGAATTTCAATCTCAAGAAAGTGAGGATGGACTGATTATTTCCTAATTACTAAGCTCAATTGAGCAGCATTTGTCAACAACCTCCAATCATTCTCCACTGCTGAGGAGATACAAGAACACCTATGGAAGTCTAATATCAAGATAATTCAGCCCAAAATTTTCAACTAGAGTTAGACATTGGCAAATAAATCTGTACATTGAATAATTTTATTCAAATTTTATAAATTTATGAAGTAATTATTCCAAATTAGTGCAATCACAGGTTCCGATAAAGGCCTTAGAAGCTCTAAGGGAGGTACATTTTGAGATCCAACAAAATTATTTTTCAATGTAGCTGAGACCGAATTTAAAAGTGCATCAGTTGGGTTGATTAGCAGACAACCTGTTCCATCCCTCGATGTCTACTCAAGGGAACTCTTATGTGAAGAACAGCATCTCGCTTCACAGCATAAATCACTTAGGCTGTTGATTCACAAACAATCAGCGTTCCTATGCGGCTGAAGAGCAAGGATGATTCAAATCCTAACCACAATGTCACAATTACAAAGAATTTGAGTACATTGCCAAACATTGTAGCAAGAAGCTATGCAATTATTGAAAGAAAGAATGACACACTATTAAAGATTGTAGTGTGCATCCTTGAAATCGGATGAATCTTGCTTTCCATACTATTATCCAGCCCTGTATTTACATTGTTTCTACCACATCAACTGCTATTCTAGGTACTTCCTACACAATCACCATTGATCAAGTTCAACAGATGATTATTTCCGTACTATCTATCCTTAGTCTCCCAAGTAATAATAAGCATAATACTTCCTATAGTTCATTGACTCACCAGCTTCCAAAAGATGGGTAGCCCGAAAGTCTTACATGATGTTCAAAAGTATGACGGTAAGCAGTACATACATATAATTGGTGGCATTACTCTACCTATTCTTGCAATCCAAATCATGAGAATTCGCTTGCTAATGTTTTCAACTTTCCTAACTTACCCACAAATTTAATTTCAATTGGCCAGTTAGTAGACCAATAGTGTGTTATTCAATTTAATCAAATGGTTGTTGTGCGCAAGATCAAGTATTGAGACAAGTAATAGCAAATAGGCGTAAAGTGGTACATTTATTTCCTCTATAATCATTTTCCATTCCTTGTCATATCTATATTGCTTGTTCTACAATTACACAAAATAAGTCATCCATGGCATAAGAAATGAGGGCATCCTAATCCTTTTATTCAATCTCATCTCACAAAAAATGGTTATTTGAGTATATCAATAATATTTCATCTTCTTAACTATCTTTCAATTGCAAAGCTTATAAACTCGATGAAAACAAAACTTTACCACTTCCCACACATTTTTGTCGTGCATCTGCATGTTGTGAAACTATTCATACTTATGATAAGGGAATGAGTCATGTTCTTTCTCATGCTCTGTACATATATTTAGTCATAATTATCGATAATTATAGTAGATTTATGTGGATCTACTTTTTTAGATCCAAAATTAAGGAATTTCCTATCTTTCAAGCTTTTGTTACATATGTAGAAACTCAATTCTCTACATACATTAAAACTCTTTTGTTCCAATGCAGGAGGTGAATGTCACAAGAGTCTCATTCTTTTTCATAAAAGAAAGGTATTCTCTCTCAATGATCTTGTCCCTACACCCCTCAACAAAAAGTTGTAGCAAAACATAAAAATCGTCATCTTTTTTATGTCATTCGTATCTTGATACTTGAATCGTTTGCCCCACCCAACTTTTTGGAGGAAGCCTTATCCACAATAGTATACCTAATTAGTCAACATCCTTCGACCTTGCATTTTGATTCTCCATACAACCATTTGTTTGGCATTCCACCACACTTTGACTCCATACATAGTTTTGGTTGTGTCTGCTTTGTCAACTTACCTCCCAATTAAAGACATGAGCTTGCTACTCAATCTATTCAGTGTACATTTCCTAGATATAGTAACTCTCATAAAAGGTTTATATGCTATGATACAAATGCATTATAACTCCACATCTCCTGCAACGTAGTCTTCTTTTAAAGCTAATACTCTTTTCCATCCTGAGGAAATTCTACCCCTTCATCAATCATACTTCGTTTGAAACTCAGAATGATATGTTTAATTGTTTCAAACTAGGTCTTATATATCAAAGACATTGCCCACAGCCCCTTACTAATCCTAAATTGCCACCTAATCTCATCTCACATGTACCCTATCAGTCTACTCAGGTTTTATGACCTTCAGAGAAATATAGCTTCTCTCATTCTGCTCTTCATGCCATGCCTAATACTTTTGTACCAAAAACATACTCTTATGCATCTGATCATGAATGTTGGTGACTAGCTATGTGAGATGAATTCAACACTTTACAAGAGAACCACACTTGAGATATTGTTTCTTATTCTCCTAGGATTAAGCCAACTGGGTGCAAATGGGTATATAACATTAAGTATCATGTTGACGGCTCAATTGACATGCATACAGCTCATTTGGCTGCTCTCGAAAATCGACAACAACACTAATTGATTATGAGACATTTGCATTTATGGCCAAGCTTACAACAGTTAATACAATTCATGCTATTGTCACCTTGAAAGGTTAGCAACTCAGCCAAATGAATGTAAAGAATGGATTATTATATGATGATCTAAAAAAAGAAATCTTTATGACTCCTCCCAACATGTATTCTGCTACTTCCACTGATATTTGTCACCTTGAAAAATCTCTATGTGGTTTAGAGCAAGTGCCATAAGTCTAGTTTGAGAAATTTCATACAATCCATTTGTATTTGAATTTTATAGAGAACCAATATGACTCATCTCGTGTCTTTTAACTGAAACTGAAATTTTTGCTATACTTGTGTATGTCAATAATATGGTCATTACATGATCTGATTCACAATTGATCACTCAGCTCCAGCAAAGTCTCCTATCTTCATTTCATATTAAAGATCTTGGTCCCCTACAATATTTTCTTGGATTTGATGTCCAATATTATCCAACTGGCATGTTACATTAGCATGAATTACCCAAGAGCTTTTATCTTTAATCAACCTACTGGATAAAAATTTGATACGCCTATGGTGGCAAATTCGAAGCTCCAAAAACAAGTGGCAACTCCTTGTCTGATCCTTTGTTATATCGATAGTTTGTATGAAGTTTAAATTATTTCATTATTACACTCCCTAGTATTGCCTTTACTATTCAGCAAGTCAGTTCATATAAATTCGTTGCCAATCTCATATGGCTATTGTACGCTACATACTTCATTATCGCAACGGCACCCTAGTCACGGTTTGTTCTTCTCTATCAACACTTTGCTACAGTTGAAAAGTTTTAGTGATATAAATTGGGGAGATTGCATGGAGACACATCGCTCTATAACCTGTTGGCGTATGTATCTTAACAATGCTCTTATTGCCCGAAAATGTAAAAAAAAAAAGATTATGCCTCCAAATCTTCTACTGAGTCTGAATATCGAGCCATCTTTGCCTGTTCAAAAATTGTATGGCTTTGTTCTCCTTCACTCCATCTCATGCCTCTTCATACAAATGATACAAGTGCCTCACAAGTAGCTACCATTCAAGTATTCCATGGCATACTAAACATATTATCACTACACTCATGAAGCACTTGTTCAAAATCTGATTACTCTCTCACATTTCCACCAAATACCAACCTCTAGATATTTTTACAAAGGCTTCGCCTCATCACCGGCATCAATTTATAGTTGATAGATTTATATTTCTTGATCATCTATATCAATTTGTGGAGGATTTCACTGAAGATATTCTCCTAGCTGTGTTCAATCAAATCAAGCAAATATATCTTCCTAAATATATAACGTTTCCTAGTTTAGCATATTCTTTTATTTATTTGTATAGTTTTCTATGTATAGAACGGGAAGGATACTTACCTTTATGGAAAGATTTAATTGCTAAATTAGGGGATGTAACTAGGATTCCCTCCTATTAATTAAATTAAAAAGAATGCCCCATTAAGAGGCATCAAGACCAAATTTGACAAGGTAGCAACTCATTACCCTAAGGCATTTGGCAACCTTTTGGGCTGCATTTCTTCAGCTAGCCATAGGCTTGAGGGAAGTAGGAAAGAGGAGAAATAAGGAGCACAAAAAGAGAAGAAAAAGGAGAAACAGATGGGCAAAATTTATGCAATTATATTTTTTTTATTTTTGCTTCAATATTACTATATTTTCAGATTCTTCATTTTGATTTAGTAAGAATTAATTAATTTAGGAGAAATGCTGGAATGAGAAAACCATGGAAATTTTGGGTGACATCTTGAAATTCCTTTTTATATGTAGTAAATTGTTATTGTTTGGTGGTAAGTCAGAATTGACATTCATCCAACTCTTGGCGTCAGAGGATTTGCAAATTTGATGGTGATTTATAGGATGATAATTTGTGTAGGAATTCATAATTGTTGGATGGAATATAATATTTTGCAAAGTCATACAGAAATATTTATGAAGAAAACTATATAGTTTATGTATGAATTTGTCAGAAATTTCTCATATGAGATGAGTATAAAATGAGTTGTGTACAAATTATTACATGTTAAATTTAGAATAATATGTTGGCAGATAATATTCATGGTGGCTGAGAGGTGTTAATGAAAGAATAAAGGTCAATTTGTGTAAACTGGTGATAAAATGCAATTTCATATGTTATGGAGGAATTTTGTAGAAATGAAAAATTTAGAAAATGTTTTCCATGCAGAAATTTGAACTAATTACTGCATGAGAATTTGGAGTAAATTTGGAGATTAAATGTAACATCACGTGATACAACTGAATTTGGTAGAAATGAGAAATTAGAGAATATTTTCTACGGTTAAATTGATTAAATAGAAATTGTCTATTCAGAAACTATAAACTTGTTGTATGGTATTTGTGAAGTAGAAATGGTAAATTCAAATATTTCTCCATGTGGCCACGAGATATCTATATGGATTCATCATCCTTCTATGTGAGTAATGGTATTGGAAAGTAATTTAGTGAGTACTAAATTATGCAGTGACAAGGTGGGGTATGGAGGTTAATACGATAATAGAAATTTGTGTTTTATCACATGTTTATTGGTATTAAGGATGGTGGAATTAATGAGGATTAATTAATTGTATCTGGTTAGTAAAAGTTGTGATCTTATATTAAGAAACATTTGTATGGGAATTTGTAGTAATTGGAAATTATGCAAGGTTAGTTTGATTGGATTAATAAGGATTTGTGGTATAGTCCTTTGTGTGGTGTTGGAGTGTTGGTCTACTTGGGTATTCATATATCTCCTAAAAGTTTTCCATTAATAGCATTTTGTTCCTTTGTTGCTTGACAGCTTGAAAATTGGCATTTTTATCTTGTTCGATTGAGTCATTCTCCTAGCTCTCGAGACTAGTGTTGGAATTTCTTGCATTATTTTACATCCTAGTGTTGTCGGAGGAATGTGCAATACCGTGGTATGTGCGTTAGATATTCTCTGATATAAGTCTAGCACAATATGATCCTCCATTCTATACTCCATTGATAACTAAAGGAAAATATAAGAAGACACTAATAGTTTCCGGATGTATGGTCACCATAAAACCTTAGTATAGTCTTCATTATTTAATACTTAGTCCCTTCCGGTGATCTCGAGGATGTATTTATTTGATTGCCTATTTTCCTAGTGAAACCATCGTGTTTTAGATATCAAGGTTATCCGGTGTGGCATGGGTTGTGACATGCCTAACCATGAATGTTAGAAATTTCTTAGTGTTACTATGAGGGTGATAGAGAGGATTTTTTTATATTTATTGCTGGAGTTACCCCGTCGATGGGGCATTTCGTCCATTAGCCTTTAGCTTACAGTGAAGAAAATAAAAGTCGCATAGATTCCCCCATTTTGATATTTTGAGACTTCAGTTGTTTCATAAGTATATGGAAATCCCAAAACTCCATGCTTTGCTTCATGTGTTATATTTGCTCTATTGTGTTTGTGAACAGCTTTATGATATTAAAGTTCCTCGGATTTTATTAGCCATTTTTATTATTTGATCCTTGAATGTAAATTAATTACTAAGCTTTCAGCTCATTCTTCTCATCTTTTCAGATTAGATTGCATAGCGCCCTTGCTTTGGAGATGCTTTTGGAGCAATGTTGCAAGCTCAAAGTTAGACGTGATAGTCTCTTGTGGTGTAATTAGATTTTATTGAGTTTTATTTACTCCGTTTTAGATCTTAGACATATCGTCCATCTGTATATAAATGGATTGTAGACTGTTAAGACTTTTTGATATTACTATTTAGTCCTATCACTTCCTCGAGATTTTAGGATGCTTATTTCGAATGGATTATTTGAGTAATTAAGTTTTCAACGTCATTATTTAAACATTTCGTGGCTGACTTGTCCAAGTTGTGACATTCGAGAGATGGAGGCATATGATGGTAAAAAAATAGATCGAATAGCAAGGGACCGGCTTAGGATTAGGTACTTGAGAAGAGCCAAACATCTATCGGGGACCTTAACCGTATGTTTTAGAAATAGAACGCAATGAGGATAGATAATGATAAATGACATTATAGACAAGAAACTAGTCATTGAGAATGGAGGGACTAGATGGAGGAAATCTGTGGAGAG
Organism: Nepenthes alata; assembly: GCA_028571085.2. NCBI lineage: Eukaryota > Viridiplantae > Streptophyta > Magnoliopsida > Caryophyllales > Nepenthaceae > Nepenthes > Nepenthes alata. Next base: position 12,399 of record JAOVVI020002424.1, on the reverse strand, counting down.
GGAAAGGAGTAGGCTTGCAAAACAAAACATTCAAGGACACTAGAAATAGCCCCAAGTCATGGGAGAAACAAATATATCCTTTTTGAGTTTGGGGATACCCAAGGTTGATACATTTCAATGAATTGGCCACTCCAAAAAGATTTTGGAACATTCATGTGAAAAACAAGAGCATTTGCAATAGATGTCTATTTTCTGTTTCCGCAACACTATTTTGTTGGGGGTATCAAGACAAGGGGTTTGATGGAGAATGCCACGTTGCAAAAGAAACGATGTAAATTGGGTAGACAAGCTTTTATAGGCATTATCATTACATAAAGTTCGTATCGAATAAGACAATTAATTTTAAATTTTAGCAAAAAAAAATATACAAAAGACTGAAAATTTCATAACAACGCTTCATTAAATATAACCAAGTAGTTCATGAGTAATCATCAATAAACATTACACAATATTGAAAGCCTATTTTAGATGATACAAGGCATGATCCCTAAATATAGGTGTAAACTACCTTAAAAGGAGCAGAAGCTCATTGATAGATTCCAGGATAATATGATATGCGATGATATTAAGAAAACTAAAGGGAGTTACAAAATAAAGTAGACATGAAGTGAATACTATGACACAATTGCTTGAGAGATGTCAGTGACGAATGGTCTAACTAATACCGAAGCTAATGAGCAAAAGAACAATACTAAAGCAAATAATAGGGATTTGCACTTCATCTAATACATAGAAATCTCCTAAATCACGATGGCCCTTAATAATGATCCTTATCCTCGTAAGATCCTAAAATATATAATCAGTAAAGAGAATATAATACTGTGATTTTCACTTGCAAATTTACTAACACATAAGAGGTTAAATGGAAAGGATGACGAATGTAAGACTAAGAATAGATCAATGGTCATAGTCAAAGAAGCTCAACAATTCCTGAACCCTAAAAGAAGATCCATCAACCAAAGTAACATTGGAAGAAGTAGAGCATGACCGATAACTGCACAATGTAGATATGAGGTCCCAATAATATGATCAGAAGCATCAAAATCAATAACCTTAGTCTGGGGCACAACCAAGAGACAGTTAACAGAATTACCTATCTAAACAAGGGCATGATGGTAGCTTGACTAGTCAAATTCGTGAATAGTCATTGGCAAGAAAAGTCACCATGTTTTTGATTGCTCCTAATGTGATTCGGGTATCACCCCTAGATGCAATCACAACATGCTGATTAGAGGATATTGTGGGCTTGTAATGTTGCTTCCAACATCTGTTGTGCATAAGATCAACTCCACCACACTAAAAGCTAGCTAACTTCGTCCCAATCTAACACCACCACCTTGAACCATAGATGAGGCATGACCTATCAAGATCAACAAGATCCTAGAGAATACATCAACTTAGGAAATCAACACAACACTGGCTAAAATTCGGGATCGAGAGTAGTCACAGTCAGACTGAAATGCTACCAAAAAAACAAGATATCCAATTGCTCAAATTGTTCATGCATTTTCTTCAAATCGGAATAAATTGGCATCAAAATATTTAGCTCTTCATAAGCTATTGAAGTCAGCAAAGTAGTCCGTCACACTCCAATCCTTTTGATCAACGCAAAAAAACTTTGAAACATCAAACATTTTAGACAGGTTGAATTCCCTAATAATAGCGAACAGATAGAAACACAAGTCTTCTACAATGTCGGTGTGATTGACCAAAACAACCACCATCAGCTCCATGGAGTTGATTAATTGGGTAAAAAGTAAGACATTGACACTTGCCTATATTTTTTCCACAAGTGAGTCAGTCTTCAAATTTGAGAGATCATTAGTGATATGATCCCCTTATCCATTCTACAAATAACAAGGAGAATAATCTTTCTTCAGTGTTGATAATTTGACCCATCAAGACATTGCCCAGTTACCCGGGAAGGTATGGTAGAGATACTTTTAGAAATACCACTCTGGGTGAATTGTAGCCATGAGACAAATCAAAAAACTCAAGAAATAAACAAAGAGATTAAAAGAATATATCTGGCTACACCAAGTAGCCAAACAACAAGAAGAAACCAAGAATACCTTCAGGAATACCAAAATGAGAAATCCAGAAAACCCCCAAGGAGAAATCCACAACACCACAAGTAAAAATCCAACTATATCATGAAGGAGAACCAGCTCCTTTCCCACCAGAGCATCACAAAGAATACCCTAAGGTCAAGAGTTCATGTCAGTCGCATTAAATGAAGAACAGATCTGTAGATAACAAAGAGGCAATGATGAAATCTCACCATATATCGCTAGCAATAAGTAGACAGTGAAGATGAAAAGTCCAGCGAACAAACGCACATAAATCTGGAGAATCAAAGATTAACCCTAAAAAAGTAGGGTTCCTGTGAAAGTAAATTTAATGTGGATTTGGTGCACTCTTGCAGTATAATCGAGACATTATTTTGGGTCTTTAATTCCTAGAGGCAAGGAGCACCATTCGCCAAAATAATTTACTGGCAGCAGCTAGGGTTGGAAAATAACCTACTCTAATACCATGTAACTCTACAAAAAGAGGAAGAGAAGAGAAACCCCACACAACTAGGTTTCGGTCTTATTCATATATATAGGGAGATTTACAAGCTATACAATAACCACATTATCCTTACACACAAAAAAATATACCACAACATATCTAAGAGTATATATAATAAGAGGCATATTCCAACAGTTACCAAAAAAAAAACTAGTTCAATGTATGGCATGTAAATTATTTGGTGACTTAAAGTTTTTTTGTAAGGCTAACTCAACCAAGGTGTATCAACCCATAAGTAGGACGTTACCCTCCTGATTTAGCAGTTCCACCAATTGTCCTGGAGACTATGAAACCTGTCTTAAGAAAGCACCGTGGCTTGTCCATCACAAGTTGCTGTGTGTTAGCAGAATTGGATGGTCTGACTAATCTATCTTCCAAAGGGGAAACCCACATTGATCAGGCTCAACGAGAGGATCCCTCAAGGCAACTGTAGAGCCATTTGTTATCTGGAAGGAGGGGCAGAACCCTTGTTTGGTGGAAGTCAATAATGCTGCCCCTAATTGTTCCAGCGAAGATACTGACGTAGGTGTCATCCTTTACCCTCGTTGTTACATTTCTTCTCCAGGTACGATGGAGGATAGTGTTTCAGATGGTAGTGCATGAGGTATTCTTCCTAGGCCCAATGAATCTCGGGGGTTATCTCCAGAGGTTCTTTTGGCATGGATGATTTATGGGAAGCATTCAGCCAAGGCTGCATGGAAGCCATCTATATACTTCAAAGAAAAAAAGTGGCTTGGATATCACAAAACTCTGTACTTGGAACATCGCTCTTGTGGCTTGCCTTCTGTGGAGAATTCACCTGGGAGACTCTAAATCAGTTTGGATCAATTGGTTATGTACCTACCAAATCAAGGACAGATTAATTTGGACAATCAAAGTTCCCCAAAGCTCTCCATGGTACATTGAGAAGATCGTGAAGATGCAATATATGTTAAGACAGCACATTCGTTAAGATATTGGGAATCACACCAACATATTCCAATGGATGGACCCAAGGCACCCAATGGGCTACCTTATTGACAGGAATTCTGGAATTACATTGATGACAAGGCCCCCTATTGTCGCAAAAGTGAAACCTAATTCAGAGTTGCGAATTGGCACTCAGCAGCTTCTTATGATAGGAATATTGCACATATTACAAAGAATATGTTTAGATATAAACATGACCCCTTGCATGAAGATAATTAGGTTTGAACTCCTACACCAAGTGGTGAATTCTCGTCTCCCTTTTGTTTCAAATGTGAGGTGTTGCCAAAAGTTCAATGCACAAGAATAGTTTAGGGACCGAGGCATATCCCTTTTCATGCATTTATCCTTTGGCAAGCTATCCTTAAAAGTATGATGGACAGGATGATACATTTTGCCAACTGTTCATCTTTATTTGTTTTGTGTAACGAGTAAAATCCCATGTCCACCTTTTCTTTAAATGTTGCTCCATGCATCAGGTTTACAAGTTTTGCGAAAGAGAAAAGGACCAGTTGGCCATATGAAGAATGGAGCAGAGGTATTGCTTTGGCCTCAGATAAGTGGAAAGGTAAAGATATGAAAGCCACTACTCTGAGGATTACTTTGCAGAGAAGGTTTCAAGCAACCTCTCTGAATAGTGGCGACCACTTGGCTAAGAGTAAGACGGATCAAATTCTGGACAAGTTAGCTACGTTGTCATTTGGTAGGGATTGACATTGAAGGAGCATTATAAGAATTGGAGCCTTCCACTTTCATGTATTTGGCTGCCTAGATAAGGGGTAGAAGTTGGGGCTGAGAGCCTTCTTGAATGTCATTATCTGTACATTGTTCATTCAGGTTTGTTTTGAATTGTAGCATCATTCCGTTGTCATAGGTGAATGTCATAGTTTTATTATGTTTGTTCATGGGTCGTCCCAACATCATATTTCATTTTTTAGTGATTGGTTTGCCCTTGACTAGGATTGCCTAAGCTTTGTTTTTCATATTCTTTTCCTCAGTTAATGTAGTTAATTACTTTATTGAAAAAATAGACATAAAAGCATTAAAAAACACTTATAGCAGGTATTTAGTTTCTGGACCCACCTAATGCCACTCAAGGGCATATGTTTTAGTTTGTTGAACCATTGTCAATTCACTGGGTGTGCTTATAATCAATGTATCCATTCAAGTTGTGGCCCAAAAGGTGCAAAAAGAAGAATGTAAAGTTTACAGTGCTTACGGGAGGTTTTCAAAATTAATCAACTTAAGTCATGAAACTTACCAAATCCGTCATACGTTGATGTCCCACGGCCCAATTCATCAATAATTATTAGTGACTTATCTGTGGACCCGTTCAATATCGCCGCTGTCTCAAGCATTTCTTGCATAAAAGTGGAAACTCCCCGTAGCTACACAAGAAAATATATCCCAGATCAGTACTATCAGTCTCCTGATAGATACCATTGTAGCAAAAATTGCTTCACCAATTAATGCAACGCAGCAATAAACCAAAAGATGGGTCGATCCTGTTTTTCTTTCTTTTTTTCTAATTTTCCAGAACAACAGAATCATTCTGTAAGTTCTTATGTTTTGTACATGTCTGCCATCTATACTCTTGTAAACATTGGGCGTTGAAGAATGCTAAAGTAGCTTGTCATAGATAGCCAGACAAGAACGAGTAGAACTTTCTACACTGGGGGAAGTTGTAAAAGATGACACTTTGCAATGGATTTTACAAACCAAGTTTGGTTTTCTAGGTCTTGGGATAAACTCCTGAAACTCACTTGGCAGTCACCTGCACCCACACGAGCAAAAATGCAATCACGAACAGAAATGCTGGCCTTGTCACATGGAAGAAAAGAACCCACTTGCGCCATGAGAATGTTTACTCCAACCTGTAACAGTAAAATTGAAATATGAAAGGTTAGCATAAATACCTCATATACAACAAAATGATGCACAGAAAAAAATAAAATAACAAGATAGACATGAACCGAAGATACCCATGAATAATAAGTTAATCAGTAAGCCAAGACAAGATGCAGCGGAAAATGAGTTTTGGCACTTATAATAGGGTACAACGAGGATTACAATATGAAAAAATGAGTACCATGGATGAAAATATTGGCCGATAAATATCAATATTAAGAAACCCAAATACGGATATTTCCAGATACCGGAAATATACCCAGATAAGTCACCATATCGGTGACTATCACAATATAACAACCGATAAGGACGAGATGTATATACCATTTTTTTTTGCTTCATTTCAATGTCAATATCTTAACACATGTTTTAAATATATCTAAAATGACTAATAATAAATGTATTTAAGCAATTCTCTAAATAAATCTTTTAAGAAGCTTAAACCCACATACTTTTTGTAGGTATAAAGCACATATATATAATCAAAAGTTTTTGGTTATTTTTTAATGAGCTAAAAGTATATAATACTCCTTAAATAAATGAATAGCTTATTAAATATTATCAACTTTTAGTATATGACTCATTTTTGGGGTAGTCATGAGAAAACAAATTACTTCCGCAGTGTCCAGTGTCCAATACGAATATGTATTGCCCGAGACCGTCAATACTAACATAGTTGTGGCAGATACCGATACTTTTATCCATGAACATGACATCAATGTAATAGAGTTCAGTACCTCATGTTACAGGTTACATAAAAAGGGAAAGAAAGAACCTGTGGAAGTCTCACCTGTCTTATAAATGTAGATTTTCCACCCATATTTGGTCCTGTAATGATCTGGAACCAACTTTTCCCTCTGACCTGATACCACAGGAATGCACACACACACACACACACACACAAAAACAAATGACAAGCAACCTCATTTTAAATCATGGGAAAAAAATTTCCAGCAAACAAGACAGGCAATAAACATACAAGTTTACAGTCATTTGGTATGAAATTCACCCAGTCTTGAGCCTCCACACAAGGATGCCTACTCCCTTCTAATATAATATCTCCAACATCCTGTTGTTACCACATGATTTACCGCATAATCACTTTTAAAGAAAATGCTAAATAATTCATCCCATGAAACAGGAAGAAGAAAATATCTTTTAAATTTGTACCGAGGGACTGATTTCTGGTCTCGTGTAGGGTGTAGGACAATTTGATGCCAACTCAGCAAAACCAAGTAAGACATCCAGTTCTGAAAGCAGTGTAGCTAGAGACTCAAAAACCTGCACTTCTAGAGCTTCTTTAAGTACAGAATGCCTGACACTCCAGGAAACCGGGAGCAATATGGATATATACCAACAGACACATGCATTAATATAAATTCATACCTCAGTAAAAGTTCCAGAGATTTGAACCACTCGTTGCACCAACTCTTTCTGGCAGTTCCTGTACTCCTCAAGTATCTTTTGGTACTGGTCCCCTAATCTTTTGAGCTTCGAATTTGTAAATTTCACACCATCCTTTCGGGTTTCTAGGACAATAAACTGTGTAGTAAGCTTTTTCCTGATTTTTTGCTCTTCCTTCTTGGTAATCCTAAAAACATGTCCAAATTGTGTGCCCTTATCTAATTTTAAACCTTTATCAACTGGGAGATCAAGATCACTTGCTGTCTGTTTATGCAAACTCTGTATTTGACATTCAAGTGACTCTTGTTCATCCTTCAATTCAAGAAGCTTTGAGTCATAACCAGAGGAAATCATGTACTCTCCCTTATCCAGTTGATCAAGGTCCACTGAAGTTTCAACAAGGGCAATAAACTTTTGCAATCTATCATTGCCTGTCCAGAATTCAAGAGGTTCTGAAAACCTTTCCTTAATCAATGCTGAATACTGACCATCATATCTCTCTAGAGCACTTCTAATGTATGGAAGTCTGATACTCGACTGCATTAAAAAGTAAAAAGTAAAAATTAAACACAAGACATAGCCTTCAAGAACTTCCAGACTACTAAGGAGCATCAAACTCTAAGAGATGTATAAGCATTTAGTTCAAGCAATACTATTGAATGTCTTTTAACATCATTGCAAACTACGATGAATTGAATTAAGATGGAGTTGATTTCGTTTCGGGCGGGCGGGCAAACAGGACCACATAGACCATTACTCCATCCCTCTTTGACATTCAAGGCCAACAACAATCATCTCTGAGTATAACTTTCATTGACCTCAGAAGTAAAAGGGATAGTCAATTTTAGTGAAGTATGTAGCTGCCAAAAAATATCAGAATGAAATAGAAAGTACCTGATAAAGTTTCACAACATGCTGCAAACCAGCCCTCTTTTTTTGAAGGTTGCATGATAGCCGTTCAATATCTGATATTCTTTTGAGATGTTGCCTCAGATCTTGGCGAAGTTCAGTATCCTCCACAAAAGCTTGCACCAAATCCAACCGAGAGTTTATTTCATTCACGTCTAATAAAGGCTGTTTAAGCCACATGTGTAATAAACGTTTCCCCATTCCAGCAGTACAAGTCTTATTCATCAGACCAAACAAACTGAAATGCTTGTTGGCATCAGTTTTGCTTTCCATGACATTCAATGCCTTCATAGCAGCAGAATCTAACCTCATGTAGCTGTCAAGACTATAGTGTTTGACAGTATACTTTCCATAATTACTATCTTCTGAAAGTAATTCCGCATAAGTTAATAAGGACCCTAAAGCAGCAGGTGCCAATTCAAATCCAGAAACCAAATCATGAACTGGTTGAATAGAACCCTTGACAAGCCTGCCAAGATCCTGTACCAAATCCCTCCCCTTATACTCAGATTTCTTTCTTTCGGTCACCATCACACCACATCTAGACAACGCATCCTGCAAAGCTTTCCATTCACTGGATTTAGCAATATCCATAGGCAATAGGCATTCCTTGCAACCAAGCCCAACCAAAGCTGATTCCACATTGGTGAAGTGGCTGTCATCAAGAAATTCAGTTAATCCAATCACTCTCTTAGTAAGGTCAATAAAACCCAACCCAACTGTGCATCCATTTTCACCAATGGTGGGCAATAACGCAACAGTTACAGGAGAATCCTGCATTTCATGGTTAGCAAACAGAACATCCTCAAAACTTCCAAGATTTCCAGGGCTTCCACTCTTCACAAGCCGCCAATTAGCACTACTACCCTCATACAACTCTATAGTGTGATCCATTCTCTCCAAGAGAATATCACGGGCAATTGTCTCAAACATGTTCTTACTAACACTAACACTAGAAATAGCATCAGATCCACTACCCAGCTGTCGCAAAACAGTGGTAGTGCGGTAATATGTTTTTGCTATGAAAGTTGCATTTTCACCGTGTGCAGTGAAGTATTCCTGTTTGGATCCCCAAATTCTGAATCAAAATATTGCAACAGAATGACAGCAAGTGGAAAGAAATAATGAGGAACTTAGAAGCCATGAATGAGAACCCTGCAACATGAGTTCAGCCATGTACAAGAACACCAAGTCCGATAAATCTGTGACAAATGCCTATGCCTCCATGTGTGCACAAACCATCATGGCACTCTAGTGCCCAGAATAAATAAGGAAAACACATTTTAATTGATCTAATAAAAAAATACAGCAGACAAAGTGCACGTTCTGTGTATTGTCTTGAGGCCAGGGTAGAAAGAAAAGAAACAATCACAATAGGAAACAAAATGGTAGAGCATAATCAATTGAAATAGAAGAAAATATATCTAGACTTAACAATTCGTGCCAACATCATACAACTTCAAGTTATCCCACTATCTTTACAAAGTAGTCAAAGTGGGAATCCAGAACTTGCAGCAAATTCATCGAAAAAAATCAAAAACATTTATATATATATGTGTGTGTGTGTGTGTGTGTGTGTGTGTGTGTGTATTTTGCCTGGTTTAAAGTTGATGAAAAATGAAGCAAGATCTCCCAAACACTAGCATAAAGAACGCAATTTCAACACCAAAGTTGCAAGGATGAATTACAATAGCAACTTCTTTTAACATTTAAAACGGCTTGTTGTTCCCATCATTTGCTTGAATAGGAAGGCTTCATTTGGAACTTCCATAGGCTAGGGAAAAAGAAAGTGGAAAAAATTGAACAAGTTTATGAGTATAAATAAATTTTCCCTAAGTTACTTCTTATCACAGTAACACTTTTTTCAAACAATTCATTGTATTCTCTTTCCATTTCCTTTACTGTTCCACTTTTCTTTGGCAAGGAATTAATTCATCCCATCAGCTTAAGATTTTAGGTGAAAGTTGAGTAATGATTTTATTTTCTACCACACATGGAATGTTAAATTTCCTTTCGGGCTAAGCATGGATTAAGCACACTCACTCCACACCTTGTGCTTAAATGAAATTCTAAAAATGGGACAAGAGTCAAAATCATCACCACTTGATTAAAAGTGCTATGATAACCTATAATCTCAAAAGAATAAGTTGTAAGGTGAAGGCCCAATAATTGTTTTACGCGCTAAAAGATAGTTTAAAGCTCAAGAGTAACTTTAAATTGTAGCACCTAACTCGCGTGAATGCCATTTGGGGTGGTCACTCCCATGTCAGGCCCACGGGCCTATTATACATAGTTGTATATTATTTTATCTAGTGGTACATAATTCCAACGCTAGATGTTCGCATGATGAGATGTTCGAGCAAAATATTGACAAAGATTTCCCCACAAGGTTCGCACGAGGATCGCTCAAGCAGAAGCTTGGCAAAGTTTTGCGTAAGAGTTGCTAAAGCAAAAACTTGGTAGAAAATTTCATGGATGTTTGTGTGAAGATTGCTAAAGTATCTGGCCGATATTTTGTATAAATAAAGTGCAATTCCGCAACTTGGAACAATTTTACATCAATTTCAGCCCATATTTGAGAGGAAACATGAGAGGGAGCGGTGGAAATAGAAAAAGAAAAGGGAAGAAGTTATTCACAAATCCAGACCTTTTCTTTCAAATTTCTTCCACACTCTAATATGATGTGCTAGATCGAGTGGTGAACACTTCTACGTAAGTAAATTTCTCATTTTCATTCGCAATTTGTGTAGTTCTCAGTTTCACACTTGTGTAGCGGAGAATTCTATCTAACTGTGTTGAGATTTGAGATTTTGCACTAAAAATGAAGAGAGTTGGAGTACGTTTGTGTAACTTTGATTATTGATAGTGGAGCTATATTCAAATGTAAATGTCTTGAGGTTTTTTCCTTAGTCTAGAGGCGTTTTTCATGCAGATGTGTTCCGTTGTTTGATTGATTTACGCTTTTTGTAATCTCATCTATTATTTTTTGGTAATGTTATTTTCTTCCACATTGATTCAAACAATGGGATACACATCATCCCCAACAAGTGATATCAAGACATAGATTGTTGGGATCTGCTTTGTTCAAATAATGGAGGGAACAATGAATGAAATGGTTTGTTTGAATGGCACCAATTATCACATTTGTAGAAACAAGATGAAAAACCTCTTGTTTGTGAAAGGCACTTCACCTTCCGGTATTTGCTACTAAAAAACATAATTTAAAGACTAATGACAAATTGGAGGTTAAGCATGAGCAAGTTTTTGGATATATACAATAATTTATAAATGACAACACATACAATCATGATTCTAATGAGACGCATTAACAAACATTGTGGAATAAATTTGAAGTGTTGTTTGCTTTGAACATGGGTAGTAACAAACTGTTTGATGCAGATGAGGAACACTAAGGGAGTTTTGTAGCCATCACTTGAATGAGTTTCAAGGGATCATCTAACAATTGTCTAGCATAGGCACCAAGCTTGGTGATAAGGTACTTGGGCTTTGGTTGCTTACTACTTTACTGAACTCATGGGCGATCTTTAAGCAATTATTGATACGGCCCAGAATGGAGTTGTGTCAATGGAAGTAATCAAAGGTGGCATCTTGAAGGAAGAAATAAGGAGGAAGCCTTAAGGCTCTTCATATTCGTACTCCAAGGTGTTGGTCATCGAGAATATATGGAAAAGTAAGTTCAAGAGTCAAGTAGAAAAGGAGAAAAGACAAAGCAAGTGAAGACCCAAGCATAAGGATCTCAAAAAACATCATTTTGGAAAGGACCATAGCAAGAAGAATTGTTACCAGTGGAGAAGGGAGAGCACACGCAGCAGTAACATGTGAAAGAAGGAACACAAGGTTAATGATCATGTCTCTATCAATACTACCACTAGAGATCTCGTTATTGTTTGTGATGAGACAACGATTGATCTTGCATGCACGACCAAGTTTGGCAATAGACAGTGGTACTTGATATTAAATCAAGGAAAAAAATTTTCACATCTTCAACTACGAGTAATTATGAGGTATTAAAGATGAGTAATAATGACCTCTAAAAAATCATTGGCATTGGAGATGCTTGTTTAGAGACCAAAAATGGAACAAGGTTGACCATAAGAGATGAGCAATGGAACAAATTGATAGACTTGACAATGAAGGATTTTTAAGCACCTAATGATTTGTGAAAGCTTATCAGAGACTCATTAGTTGTAGCTCGAAAAAAAGTATTTGAGTTTGTACTTGATGAAATCTTCAACTTCCAAAGATAACACGAATGTGGTTAAGGATACTGATTCAGCTGAATTATAGCATAGGCGGCATAGCAACATAAATGGACTTAATAATTTGGTCAAAAGGAATTTCCTTCTTGGTGTGAAGATTGGTGAGTAGGTGTACTCCTGGCAGGGAAACAAAGGAGCACTTCTTTTCAAAGAAATTCTCCTTCATGAAGATTGTGTATTCTAGATTGGTTCATTCTAATATTTGTGCTCCAATGAATGTAAGATCACTAGATTATGTTCTCATTTTATCATGCTCATTGATGATAGTTTGAGGAGGCTTTGTGTGAGGTTCCGGATTTAAGAACTTGATATTAAGGAGGTGATTAGTATGTCGATGATTAATACTAATCCTATGAAA
>JAOVVI020002423.1:10116-21146 GCA_028571085.2 Nepenthes alata | reverse complement strand
TGCTAAGTTTATGTTATGAACCTCTACTTTGATCCGATGATATGTATGTTAATGTTTTCTGTATGTGGGTATCTTGCTGGGCTTTACAGCTCACTCTTACTATTTTTCAGATGATGAGAAGCTTATGGAGGACGAAATTGAATACAGTCATATGGAGTAACTAGACGGCATAACTGGCCGGAGCTGATCAGTGTAGGAATTGATATATTTTCTTTTGATGTTTTGAGAAGGACTTGTAAAATATTTTCGCTGTAAAAGAATTAATGGATGTTAGTATGTTTCCATAATTACAATATGAGAGAATAAAGTTTGACATTCCTAGTAGCATCTCATTTCATGTCAAGGTCTTCGTGTCCGACCAACCTTAATGTTGGCCGGCCAGGTATGAGGTTAAAATTTTGATGGCCAACTCATGGAGTTCGGCCTTAAGCGGTCCTGTGTACGCGATGTAAAGTATATATAAAAGAAAAGAAAAATTTTTATGCGCACCTAGTTAGTATTTATACCGTATATGTTGTAAAGGATAGGCTTGACGGCGGCCGTATGTGGTGGAATACGTCCGGGGACGTCACAAGGAGCATTGACTCTAAGTACTGTATTCGCTGGGAACGTAGTGGGAAAAAGAGAGAGAGCGTTTGTATTTTGAAAGCGTGTAAGCTTTACAGTGGAAAGCTGTTGTGGGCAATTAAGAGCGCTTTTTAGGCCAATGAAAGCCTGCCTTGGAGTGAGGACTCCATGGCCTTTTATAGTCGCTATGCTGGGTGACTTTCCTTGTGCAGAAAGGCTTGATCCTCGCGCTATGTTGGGCTCGTTGCCTTTTCTGGCATGGAGATTTTATGGTAGTAATGGTCATTGCCTTGATTGCTTTCCTTCTGTGTTCTGTAACCGTTAGGGTTTACTGCATACAGGAGGAGGATTCTGGCGCTTTCCTTTAGGGATGCGCATCGAATCTGCTGATGGTCGTTATAATTGAGATTGCCTTCTGTGAGAAGCGCGAAATCAAGGGAGAGGAGCGTTGCTAGTCAAAAACGGACGTGTGGGCCAAACTTGGCCTAGGTCGCGTGAGGCCTATATTCAACTGGTCATGCTTCCGGTCAACGGAAGCATTTGACCTTCTCAAGAGCAAGTTGTTCGTCCTAATCTTGGGCTTCTCCTGGCTCACTTAGCCTTTTGTCCAGTCAATGGTGGGTGTTGACTGTCCAGGCGCAAATGGACTGTTGTGGTTCTGAGTCGTTCCTCCTTCTTGGGCCAGCCCATTACTGACGTACCCATCAATAGTGATAATCAAGGTCCGAAGCTATGATTCGCGGGTTAAAAATATTATTCAGCCCCATTTACAGGGTTATATGTATGGCGGCCTACTTATAGGTTTTGAATAGTAACATATAGCCTTTGATTACGTGGAAACAACATAACTTGAACTTCAATTAATTGCTCCTTTGTCGATGAGGCCCTACTAATTCCTAGTCCACAAAATTTGCATAATTTGAACATACTTTAAATATACACAATTTAAACTAAAGAGTTTTGAATTTCAATCTGAAATTATGTATAAAATGTTATGGAAATTGTATGACATTACATATGATTTTAGATCATGTTCATTCCAACATGTTTTTATGTAAAGTATGTGTTTAATTATGAAAATTATATGCTTTATTGAGTGATTAGCTTACTCTTACTTTAATTTTCACTAACCTTTCAAATTAGAGGGCTCGGTTCATACTTGCAAAGAGATGAAATTGATGAAAAGGCTGTTCGAGGAAATAGAATTAAGAATTTGAATTTAGATATTGTATTTTGTTCAAAAGCAGTAGAATTAGTGTTATGTTGTTGTAGTTTATGGTGTTGTAATAATTAAATTATAGTTATATTTATCAGTAATTTAGTTGATTTTGGTATCACCCAGTGGTATGTCTAAGTTATGAGTTTGTTAACTTTGATTATAGTACATACATATCTCCTTATATATGTTTTCGAAGTCATGTATGGTTGATAATGAAAGTCACTTTTGGATGTGGTGTTTCAAATCCGGTAATTCGGCTTATTATTTTATTTGGTTATTTGTCTTTATTTGTCGTATTTGGGTTCACATCCTAATGCTATTTTGTATTTGGGTTTTTGTATGACAAATGAATGATGAAGTTCAGGTAATTAAGGGGTAAAAATTGTGTTTTAAATAATAATTGGATTAAGATAATTAAGGTGTCAGAGTTAATATAATCTAATCTCGGGATTGGAACGTGACACTGCCACCACCCAGCCTTCGCCACTTGCCACCCTCCACCACATCATGTTGCCACCACCTTGCTGCCATATTGGGGGCAAAGTAGTCGTTTGGTTCAAAATTATTATTCCATAAGAACTAGGAATAATTACGCCCCTTAAGGTATGAATTTCCTTAGTACTTATTTATTAAGAATTACTATTCCCATAGAAATAGTAATTTGGAACCTATATATATACTAAACAATGCAATTGTTATTCCACTAAGAATAAGCCTGAAATGAAATTCCAATCCACTTTACTAAACGTGTTAGCAATGTGATTGTTTTTGGCTTGTCAAGCTTGCTAGTTCTCTCTCTCTCTCTCTCTCCCTCTCTCCCTCTCTCTCTTTTTTTTTTTTTTTTTTTGTTGTGGGGGTGGGGTGAGAAGCTAATGAAATATGTTGTTTGTTTCAGATTGCTTTAATATTTTTGTGCCATAAAACATAATGATAAGCTTGTTTTCCTTGTTGCTCAATGCATTCGTTCATTTCTTGATGCCTTCTTGCTATATCAGTTGCTCAATCCATAAATGCTCTTTCACAGAAGCTGGGGGGGCGTCTCCTGAGAAGGTTACCATTCCTCTATCTCTACGCATGAGAGCTGGTGTTGCTACAGCTCTCGGAGCAGCAGCTGCTCATGCCAGATTACTAGCAGACCAGGAAGAGAGAGAGATTGAACTGTTAATGGCAACGGTTATTGAGACACAGGTAAACATATTTGTTTTATTCTCTTCTTTCTGGCCTACAATTTGGGAGTTAATGCTCCTGATGATCTCATAGACTGTTGTCCTCTATTTTGTTCCTATAAAGAGCGTTCCCTTTTTAAACGTTTAAGATGATTTGAACACTTAAAAAGTAGGCCAAATGAATTATTTGTGATCAAATGTGTGTAGTGGTTGGAGAAAAGAAATGAAAAGGTAGACCCAAGAAAATACGAACTGGGGTGATAAAAAGTGATTAAAATTGTTTCTATTCTCGGATCATATTGTACTAAATCAAGTTGAATGACGAGAGTAAATTCATATAGCTGATCCTACTTAGTAGAACTTAAGGCTTTTGTTATTATTATTGTGGTGAGATCACTTCCGTTCTCAGCGGGAGTGCAGGACATGATCCATGTTGCTGAATACTATTCTGAACTTATTCTGTTGCTTGTTAAATACAGCTGTCACCAAGTGATACACAAGAGTCTTGTGATTAATTCTGATACTTTTAATTAATGCTTTACTAGTTGAAGAAATTGCGATGCAAAATCCGGCACTTTGAAGATCTGGAAATCATTATGGACATGGAACATGCCCAAATAGAGGAATTGAAAGAGTCCATCATTGCTGAGCGAATGGATGTCTTGCAAAAGATCGTTAATGGCGGAATACCGCGTTGGAGGGATAATACTTTTGTGAAACCTCAAACTAATGGTGTATGAGAACGGCTTCCACTATTGCCTTAACAAGGACTTCCACTATTGCCTTAACCCGCCAGCTCAATCAGCCATGACTGGTGATGAGTCACGATCAAAAGAACAGTATGCTGCTAAACTTTTATTTCCTTTTTTTTTATGTAATATGCTACCAGCAAGCCATTTAGAAAGAATTCTTGGCTATGATATATGCATTAATGCTTTGTTCAAATCCTGAACATAAGCAATTGCTATAGACACTGCATTTTACTTAGGAGGCCCTTCAACTTTCGAATAGAGAGCTCTTTTTTTAGAATTGTCCTACGTGACGTAACTCATATTTAGTAATTTCTTAAAATAATTAAATGTAAAGATCTTTTGTGATTTTGATATGTTTCATTAGAAAAATTATTTTATTTGATAGGCTCAATTTTTTATTAAAAAAATCGCATTTTTTGTAATTAAGAGATACATTATAAATAACAGACTTATCCATTATTATTGAGGATGATAATGGGTGCTTTTTCAGATTTGAATTTGAATGAGATTTTTAAATTTTCATTGGCGCCGAATTTAAGAAGTCTTCCGGAAAAACTTTAATATATAAATTCCATAACAAAAAAGAGATAGGGATAAAATGAAAAAAAAAAATTTGATTCCAGCTTTTTCAAGATAAGAACTTTTAAGCATGGATTTATGTACGTTATGAATGTTTAATTTTTTTATAAAATTATAAAATAATATGATAATTTTAATAATTCAAAAATGTTTTAACTCTTGTAAAGTTTTTACATCTTTTCTTTAATCAATGCAACCATGTGTAGGCTATTGCTTTTGATTCCAAATTGGGTGCCCCCTCTAGTGTAGACACTGCCAGTGTTAAAGCTTACTGAGAAAGCTCCAGTTTGTTGTCGTCTGTGTGATGACTTGTGCGCATTTGTGGACATAGTTATTTTAGCTGTTCACTTGACGTTAAAGTTTCTGTGTTGAATAGTTGATATTTGGCGCTTGTGCATTTTACTTAGACTGTTCACTTAGTCAAAAAATATACAAAAAATGTGTAAAATAGTAAGATTAACGCGTGGGCGCTTACCTAAAACAGAATTCATTTTCATCATCTGAGTACACTTTTTTTTTGCATCAACGAAGGGATTTTTAATGTCTCATAAAGTTTGATTGCATTTGACTCTCTTTAGATCCTACCATATGAAAGTTTCATATACTGGGTTGTCTTTTTCTTGCATATATATTGCTAACGAAAGAAGAAGGTTCAATCGAGCGATCTTTAACTTTATCATCTAACGTATGAATTATGCATTAAGATTGGCAGCAGCGTTCGAGTAGGATCTTTCTTTGGTCTTCTCAGCAGCATCAGCCATGAGTAGCTTTGAAAGAGCTTCAAAATTTGCAGGTTTTCAAAATTTTCAAGAGGTCCAATGAAGAGAAATCTTCATGTTGTTTGCACCCCTTAAACTCACCCCTTTAATTTAATCGTCCTGTGCTCTTTACTTGGCATTATTTTGACTAGATCCTTTTGATGAGTTGCAGAAACCCTGCTCATCCGCGAAGAGTCTGATGTAAATGGAAACTTAAAGAAACAGAAGAAAGAAGTGAAACAACCTAGAATTGAGAGAAAGACTAGCTGATCTTGTTATTGTAATCTCAACCTCATTCAACACTGTGAAATTGGTGTTATCATAGTTTTATTTATCATCAGGGATATTTAGCTCATTCTAGACTGTTCTTTTTCTACATGGTATCAGTTGGACTGAGGATGTGATCAATGGAGTTATTACATCATTGCTGAAGCATTTGAAACACTAGAGTGAAATTGAAGGGAATTTTAGAGGGAGGCCATTTGAGGAGCAGTCCTACTTGCGTTGGAATGCTAGGCAATCAATTAACATATAATAGGAAGAATGAAGCTTGGACTAGGATATGAAAAATCAATTTATGGTTTTTTTTTTTTTTTTGTCTTTTGGTAGTGTTAAATGATCAAGAAATGGGCACCCTCTTGGCAAGTTAGAAGCACAACCCGTAGAAGATAGTTTTAGGGTATGTTATTGTCAATAATATTTATTCTTAATTTATCTCTGTTATATTATTTGGTTGTAAATGATAATTGGAAATAAGTATTATATGAAATATTATCTCTATTTATTTGTTCCAAAATAGAAGGATAACCCATTTCTTAATCATATAAAGGGTTGTATGTATTGGCTTATATGAGATTACATCATGGACCAAGAAGAGAAGTTAAATTAAGACTGAAGATTAGCTTCCCTTTGTCAACATGATCAGTGAGCCCCCATCTGTGTTCTTCGTTACCAATCTCCCATTGCAGTTAGTGAGATGAAAGACTTGAAGTTTGAGTTGGCAGAATCAGAACTTCCAACACACAAAAACAGACATATGTTCACGGGTGAATGTGGCATAGCCTGTTCATAGGCATGGAGATGTATAGAATTTACACACATGTATTGAACATCATCTAATCAAAAAGCCTTTGACGCACATTTATAAATCACTATAACCCTTATTTCATAGTATATTTAGCTTCTTATATGTTATCTTCATATCTTTACGATTAAAAAATAATAGTTCAGTGAACCAAATGTCTTGTAATAAGCGCGATGATCAGATAGGCTATTGATTATATGATTTCAATCATGATTACTTTTGCAACCTGAACTTTAAAATTTCAAAAGAAGCATATGAGAAAGTTGAGGTATGAACAAAGGGAAGAACCAAAGTAGGAAAGAGAAGGAAATTGGGAAGAAGATGAAGTCACCATCTTACTGTATCTGAAGGCTATCCAATCACATTCTTATCTATTTAAATCCAAGAAAAATTGGTCTATAGAGAGGATTTTGAAAGAAAGAGTGGGCACGATATGACTAATTTTGAACAAAATTTCCATTATAAATTACTTTCCCTCCTGAATTTCTTGAGCCCAAGGGGAAGAAAATACAACCCTCATCTGCCTATGCATTCACCAATGTGAATCCTCCGAAGCAGAAATCGAATCCTTTCTTCGTATCACTGATCCGATATAAACTAATTACTCATCTTCGGAATCGTTGTTCGAAAAAGAAGAGATCTGTCGATGATCTAAAGGATCAGAATTTCCTTGCCCATGCTCTTGCCCTGTCTGCTGATAAAGTTGGCTCAAAGCAGAGGCACCCTGCCTATCTTGAGATAGGCCGAGCTCTAAACCTAAAATCTGATTATCCCTTCCCAAAATCGGTGCAAAATTAAGGAGACCCATGTTAGAGTTTGGCAGCCCCATGCCTTGAAATTGGAAATTACCCGGAAAAGTAGGATTCTGACTATTCAAATTTGAAGTCGATGGCCCCGAAGAATTGTCAAAGAGTTGGCTATATCCCCCAATTGAGGGCCAGACGGAAGTTCCCACTTGAGATCTAGCTATATTTTCTCCAAAATTTGCCCAATTAGCTCTGTAATCGTTGATTTTGCTGCTCTGCAAACCTATAGAAACAGAGGTGCCAAGTTCAGAAACAGAGTGTCCTGCCGCTGCTGCTGCTAGAAACGAGGCCGGAACCGTTCCTGTGCCGGTGGCTTCCATAATCGCCGGCTCAGCCTGCTGTAGCAGCCACTGAATTGTTTCTCCGTCGGTTTTATGGCCTAATTCTCTCGTTAATTGAAATACTCTGGCGGCGCAGAGCGCCGGCATTCTTATCCTCCTGCTTCTGCCGTCGACTTTGGTGTGCCTATCCTTGTTCGAAGTTCTCTTCGGCGCCAGCTGCTGCTTCTTGCAATGATCTTCTCTGCTTGCAGCGAGAGTTATCCGTCTCTCTCCCTCCTCTGAGTTATTGTTGCTGTCGTCCATGGAGGCAGTGTAGACGGTGGATCGGAGGGGCGAGTTTTCTTGTGGCTGAGTTTTGTTCGAGCTATTCGCTGTTTTGGATTAGATGAGGACGATGGCCTTTCAGATTGAAGAAGCCAATTGATTGAGACATGCCCTTTTCTGTTGAGGATTTCTGCCATAAATCCATAGATTCCCACTATCAAGATTTACATTTTCGGTCTGTAAACTTTTTCCTGGCAGTAAATTTTGACACTTTGATCGTTTGATTTGTTAACCGAAGCCGTAGTGCCATTTTAGTTGAATTATTATTGAACCTTTACCACGCCCCAAAGACAAAAATTAAATTAAATTTCGCTGACATATTTCAAATTCAATAAATTTAAAACATTAGTAAAAGATAAAATTAAAATATTTGATAGAATGATATAAGTTAATGCAAATATAATTAAATTTTTTTTTAATTTATTTGACTTTTTTACTGACTGCCTACGATGATTGGGAGGAGCAATGATTGGGTCTCCAATAACAGAGCCCAACTGTCAATGAGAAATCCACACATACCCACTTCTTTTTTCATTAATTAATAGGTTGGTGCTGTACCACTCATGGACCACGTGGGCTCCACATTCAACAATTAAAGGCATTTTTTTTTCATTATGTATTTTTTAATATTTAATAATATTATAAAATATCTTTAGAATAATTTAAAATTTTAGTCATTTATATCTGCTAATAAAATTATAAGGGATATTTACCATTTGGATAACCTTACCATAAATTCTTGTTTGAGCAAAACTTAAACAGTAATCAAACTAATTTGATTAATTGATTAGTAAACCTAATTTGAAATATACTAAATTTTTTATTAAAATAATAAAAATACCCATATGATAAATTGATGTAAAAATTATAATTTTAAATGATTATTTAGCAAGTAACTGTTTATAATATAAGTTTTATATAACTACTAATACTCATCTTCATCCATTTTGTATGCATTGAAGATTTTTATCAATACAATTAATAACAATAAATTATTTATACTAAATTTGAAATGTTTGCTCCTAGTGAGCTGATCCAAAAAAGAGAAATGACCCAAATTTATAAATATTAATATGTGTGTCTGGACGGTCAACACCAGTCATTGACCAAATGATAAACCAAGCTGGGCGGCCAATAGGCTCTCAATAGACGGTCAACACCAGTCATTGACCAAATGATAAACCAAGCTGGGCGGCCAATAGGCTCTCAATAGACGGTCAACATTTCTGTTGACCGAAAAAATTACAGTAAGCCAGCCAAAGAGAGTAGGCCTCACGTGGGTTAGGCCTAATTGGGCCCACACCTCCGTACACGATCAATAACAGCTCTCTTCCCTGATTTTGTACATTCTCAGAAAGTAATCTCCACTATAACGGGTGCCAACAAATTCAGCGCACGTCCCATGAGAAAAGTGCCAAATTCTCTCTTCCTACCCACTATAAACCTTAAAATAACAAGGCACTCAAGGAAGGAGAGTGATCCCTAGTGCCATTACCACCATCAACGCACCTTGCCAGGAAAGAAAACAATCCCAACAAGATGCAGAAATTAAGCCTTCCAGTCCAATGAAGGCCGCCCAATGTCTCCTCTATAAAAACCCATGGAGTCTTCCCTCCAGGACACGCTCACTTTTCAACCTACAGACGCTTTATTCACTGCTAAGAAATCTCTCTTACAAGCACACGCAGCCTTATGTCAGTTCTAGAAAGCTTCTATGCTTTCAGAACACTGACCCACACACTCTCTCTTATCACGTTCCTTGTGAACACTGTGCTAAGATAGCGTTCCTCTCGAGCCACAGAGAGCCTCTCACTGCAAGAGCAAAATCCCTGTGACAACCAAATGACCCAATTAACCCGAATCTATTGAAAATTTGAATTTATGGACGCATCAAAATTATTATTACTTACCTTTTTTAGTTATATATAGTATGATCGATTTTGGTAACTATTAATTTGATATCAATAATTCGAAGCCAAACTAAAATCCTAAAAAATATTTTTGTCCCGTCTCGAAACCTAGCTAAATGGCTCGGTAATCTTAGTTTTTCATTTGATTTTATTGGATACGCCCCTAGTGGGCTGGCCCAAGAAAGAGAAACGGCCCAGATTCACAATGGCCCATATACACGTCTGGACGATCAACACCAGACATTAATAGGATGGAAGGCCAACTTGGGCGGTCAACAGGCTCCTAAAGTCGGTCAGCATTTCTATTGATCGGAAGCACTGCAATAAGCCAATCTAAGAGCAAGTCTCACGTGAGCCAAGCCCAATTGGTCCCACACCTCTATACACGACCAGTAACGGCTGTCTTCCCAGATTTTGCGTCCTTTCATAAGGCAATCTTCACTATAACGGGTACTAACAGATTCAGTGCACATCCTATAAGAAAAGAGCCAAATTTTCTCTTCCTATCCACAGCAAACCCTAACGGTTATAAAGCACAGAAGGAAGGCGAGTAATCCCTAAAGCCGTTACCGCTATTAAAGCTCTCTTCTAGGAAAGGAAGCAATTCCAATAGGACACGAGAATCAAGCCTTCCTGCCCAGGGAAGGCCACCGAGCATCTCATCTATAAAAGCCCATGGAATATTCACTCCATGGCACGTTCACTTCTCAGATTGCAGACACTCACTTTCTATGAGAAAACACTCTTATAAGCTCACACAACTTCTAATAATTCTGAAAACTTCTACGCTTGCAGAATACCACCCCTCTCTCTCATTACGTTCCTTGCGAACACAATGCTTAGAGACAGTGTTCCTCATGAGTCTCAGCAAGCCACTCGCGTCGAGAGCAAACCCCCATCACAGACACTCTTCATCTTCTCATTACTTATATTCCCCTTTACCTTCTTAAAAGTTCAAATGCTGATTACCGACTTAAATATTAGAGTATTTTTTATGGGACAACCACCCGTCGACATGTAACATCCCCGGGTACCCGCTTGTGAATAATATCCGCTTTGTCACACAGACACATGATTTTATTCCTGGCAGATGGCCTCCACTGTCCCCAAAATACATCCACAAGAGAGATGTATCCATGCCCTTATAAGACACGCTTCGTTTCCCTCCCCATCCGATGTGGGATATCACAGTCCACCCCCTTGGGAGCCTAGCATCGGCTCTGGCACACCGAATCGTGCCCCATCTCTAATACCATTTGTGACATCCCCGGGCACCCGCTTGTAAATATTATTCGCTTTGTCACATAGGCGTACGGTTTTATTCCTGGCAGATGGCCTCCACCGCATCCAAAATGCGTCCAGAATGGAGAGGTATCCACGCCCTCATAAGGCACGCTTCGTTCCCCTCCTAATCCGATGTGGACATCACACGACACCTGACCTCTCGTTTATTGTAGTGGTGTATAGGGTCCAGACTCGA
Source organism: Nepenthes alata (assembly GCA_028571085.2). Classification (NCBI taxonomy): domain Eukaryota; kingdom Viridiplantae; phylum Streptophyta; class Magnoliopsida; order Caryophyllales; family Nepenthaceae; genus Nepenthes; species Nepenthes alata. Next base: position 10,220 of record JAOVVI020002423.1, on the reverse strand, counting down.
TAAACAGGGTCGAATCTAAATGATCAAGTCGACCCAAATCTGTTCGAAACTTAGATCTAATGACGTATCATTGGCGTTGTCTGTAGAAAATGCTTACAAAAAGC